>JAJOOR010085861.1:0-63200 GCA_036250505.1 Solanum acaule | reverse complement strand
CTAGTGGATCCACTAAGTTAAGTAAGGTCCTATATCATGGCAAGGTATAGGATGGTCCTTGGGCAACGTGAGGTAAAACGTTGTATCATCACTAGGGCTCATAGTGGTGGTTGTCGGTTAAAGAATCTCCCACTAAAGTTATATTACTTTTATATAAGTAATGTTGAGTGTGTTATTGCTTTATCCTTAACAACTAAGTTGGTTACATTGTTTTACAAGCTTTATATATTGCATGTGTCTTATTGCTTTATATTGAGTTCGGTTACTCATGAGTTGAACAAAGCCAAGGTAAGTGTTCTTTTGTACTCCTTTCAAGCTTAAGTTGTTGTTTAACTTTCCAACTCACATACTCGTACAATCAATGTACTGATGCCAGTTGGCCTGCATCTTATTATGATGCAAACGCAGGTACCCAGGATTAGCATCCAGCACAACGTTGATCCAACTAAGCACTCCAGAGTCAGTGGTGAGCCTCTTTGCATTTCGGAGGACTCTGTTATGTCGTTTTCCTAGTTTTTCTTTACTAGGATGTTGCGGGGTCTGTCCCAACATCCATCTCAGTGTTATAGAGGCTTCATAGACTGTCAGACAGTTAGTATTGAGTTTCTCATCTATGTATATATAAATATTCTATTTTGAGACATGAGTTGCCTTTTTGGCCAGATTTTATCATATAGGTTATTTTAGACCTTTTATTGCATAGATTTATTCTGTTGAGTTAAGTTTTTCACCGAGTTAAGTAAGCCAGGCCAAGGATTCGCTTGGGGCCAGCAATGGTCTTCAAGTGCCAGTCTTGCCCAGGGTGAAGGCTCGGGGTGTGAAAAACTTGGTATCAGAGCACAGAGTTCAAGAGTCCTAGGGAGTCTATGAAGTCGTGTCTATAGAGTCCTAGTTGTCGGTGTGAAGCGCGCAATATCTATAATTAGGAGGCTACGACACTTAGGAAGATTTCTCATATTTTTTCACACTCATCTCGTGCGTTAGAGCTTATCTCTAAAAAGTTTCTTTCTAATTTGTGCTTGCACGTGTTTTCAGATAATCATGCCTCCACGAAAAGCTGGCAGAGGGCGTCCTGCTAGGCATAATGTTGAGGAGCAAGAGTTACCTTATGCACCTGAAGTGTAACATCAATGGGAAGTTACTAATGTTGAGTTCAGAAAGGCAATTAGGATACTGAGTCAAGCTATAACTAATCAGATTGGTTAGTAAAGGGGAGCTCGACATGAAAGAACTGACACTTCAAGGATTTGTGAGTTCTTGGGGATGAATCCTCCAAGTTTCATGGGTTCGAGCACTACTAAGGATCCAGAGAACTTCATTGAGGAGCTGAAGAAGATTTTTGATGTGATGCATGTGGCTGATACTGAGCAAGTTGAACTAGCTACGTATCAGTTGAAGGATGTTTCTAGAACTTGGTTTGACTAGTGGAAAGGGGGCAGAGCTGAGGATGCACCACTTGCGAGTTGGGCCTATTTTAAGGAAGGTTTCTTGGGGCATTTCTTTCCTTGAGAATTGAAAGAGGCCAAGGTACGGGAGTTCCTCACACTTCAGCAAGATTCTTTGAGTGTTCATGAGTATGGGTTGAAGTTCACCCAACTATCCCTTTATGCAACGGAGATGGTCGCGGACATAAGGAGTAGAATGAGCTTGTTTGTTGCTGGGCTGTCTCATCTATCGAGTAAGGAAGGTAGGGCTGTAATGCTTATTGGGGACATGGACATATCAAGGTTGATGGTTTATATACAACAGGTTGAGGAAGAAGCTGAGGGATAGAGAAGAGTTCAGAAATAAGAAAGCTAAGACCGAAAATGAGTCCAGGCAGCAGAAAGATAATGCAAACCGTTCGTCCTTTCAGCAAAGGCAAAAAGGACCTATTTCGTCATCTGCTAGGGCACCTGCACCCAGATACAGAGGTGAACATAATGGCCAGAATTCGAAGGACTTCAAGACTAGATCAGCACCATCCCCAGGTAGTGTGGCACAAGGAGGTAGTTTGACTCCTGCATGTGCTAGGTATGGTAGAACCTACCCAGGTAAATGTTGTGATGGCCAGACATGTTGTTTTTAAGTGTGGACAAGAGGGTCACTTCATGAAGGAGTGCCCTAAGAACAGACCGGGTAGTGGAAATCTGGGCAATAGGGCCCAATCTTCACCAGTTGCTCCCCCATACAGGACGACACCTAGAGGAGCTACTTCTAGTACTGGCGGAGGAGCAAACTGCCTCTATGTAATCACCAGTCGCCATGAGCAAGAGAACTCTCCAAATGTTATCACTGGTATGATCAAAGTCTTTGCTTTTGATGTGTATGCTTTTCTAGACCCAAGAGCAAGTTTATCTTTTGTAACTCCTTATGTTGCAAATAAGTTTGATGTTCTTCCTGAAAGACTCTGTGAACCCTTTTGTGTTTCTACACTTGTTGGGGAGTCTATTCTAGCAGAAAGAGTCTATCGTGAATGTCTCGTTTCCATCAATCACAAGAGCACCATAACTGATTTAGTTGAGTTAGACATGGTAGATTTCGATGTCATTCTAAGTATGGACTGGCTTCATGCCTGTTATACATCAATAGATTGTAGAACTTGAGTGGTCAAGTTTCAATTTCCAAATGAGCCAGTCATAGAGTGGAGTAGTAGTTCAGCAGTGCCTAAAGGTCGTTTCATTTCGTACCTTAAGGTGAGGAAGTTAGTTTCGAAGGGTTGTGTTTATCACTTAGTCCGAGTTAATGACTCTAGTGTTGAGATACCTCCCATTCAGTCAATTCTTATAGTAAGAAAGTTTCCAGAAGTTTTTCCTGATGAGCTACACGGAATTCCTCCTGAGAGAGAAATAGATTTTGGCATAGACCTCATTCCAGATACTCATCCTATTTCTATTCCTCTATATAGAATGGCACTAGCAGAGTTGAAAGAGTTAAAAGAGCAGTTGAAAGATCTCCTAGATAAGGGTTTCATTCGACCAAGTGTCTCACCTTGGGGCGCTTCGGTGTTGTTTGTAAAAAAGAAAGATTGTTCCCTTAGGATGTGTATAGACTATCGCCAGTTGAACAAGGTTACCATCAAGAATACATATCCTCTTCCGTGGATTGATGATCTTTTGGATTAGCTTTAGGGTGCCACCTGTTTTTTGAAAATTGACCTCAGATCAGGCTATCATCAATTAAGAGTAAGGGAATGTGATATTCCAAAGACAGCTTTCAGAACCAGATATGGTCATTATGAATTTTCGATCATGTCCTTTGGTTTGACCAATGCACCAGCAGTATTCATGGACCTTATGAATAGAGCCTTTAAACCTTTTTTAGATATGTTTGTTATCGTCTTCATTGATGACATACTAATCTATTCAAGAAATGAAAAAGATCATGCTAGTAATCTTAGAATAGTTCTTTAGACTTTGAAAGATAAGGAGTTGTATGCCAAGTTCTCTAAGTGTGAGTTTTGGCTTGAGTCTGTGGCATTCCTAGGCCACATTGTGTCTGGTGATGGAATTAAAGTTGATACTCGAAAAATTGAGGCACTGCAGAATTGGCCTAGACCCACATCTCCAACTGATATTAGGAGTTTCTTGGGTTTAGCTGGCTATTGTAGAAGGTTTGTAGAGGGGTTCTCGTCTATTTTATCTCTTTTGACCAAGTTGACTCAGAAGACAGTGAAATTTCAATGGTCTAAAGCTTGTGAGAAAAACTTTCAGGAATTGAAAAAGAGGTTGACTACTTCCCCAGTTTTGACTTTACCCGAAGGTATTCAAGGTTTTGTGGTGTATTGTGATGCATTTAGAGTTTGTTTGGGTTGTGTCTTAATGCAGAATGGCAAGGTTATAGCTTATGCCTCCAGACAGTTGAAGGTTCATGAAAAGAACTACCCAACCCATGACTTAGAGTTGGCTGCTGTAATATTCGCTTTGAAGATATGTCGTCATTACTTGTATGGTGTGCATGTTGATGTATTCACTGATTACAAGAGTCTTCAATATGTGCTCACTCAGAAAGAGCTTAATCTCAAACAGAGGAGGAGGTTAGAATTACTCAAGGATTATGACCTGAGTATTCTTTACCACCCAGGTAAGGCTAATTTTGTTGCTGATTCCTTAAGCAGGTTGTCGATGGGTAGCACCGCCCATACTTAAGAAGGAAAGAGAGAGTTAGCAAAAGATGTGCACAGACTGGCACACCAGGGAGTCAGACTTATGGATTCCGCAGAATGAGGAATAGCGGTAACGAATGGGGCCGAGTCATCATTAGTGTCAGAAGTGAAAGAGAAATAAGACCAAGATCCCATTTTTCTTGAGTTGAAGGCAAATGTTCAAATGCAAAAAGTACTAGCTTTTGAACAAGGGGGAGATGGTGTATTGAGATATCAAGGTAGATTGTGTGTACCTATGGTGGATGGACTCCAAGAGAAGATTATGGAGGAAGCTCATAGCTCTAGATATTCCATTCATCCGGGTTCCACAAAGATGTATCGTGACTTGAGAGAAGTTTATTGGTGGAATAGTATGAAGAAAGGCATTGCTGAATTTGTTGCTAAATGTCCAAATTGTCAGCAAGTGAAAGTTGAACACCAAAGGCCCGGTGGTTTGGCTCAGAATATAGAACTTCTGGAATGGAAGTGAGAGATGATCAAAATGGATTTCATCACAGGGTTGCCAAGGTCTCACAGACAACATGATTCTATTTGGGTGATTGTCGACAGAATGACAAAATTAGCCCATTTTCTGCCGGTAAAGACTACCCTTTCAACAGAAGATTATGCCAAGTTATATATTCAAGAGGTGGTGAGATTTCATGGAGTCCCAGTCTCCATTATTGCAGATAGAGGTGCACAATTTACTGCACAATTCTGGAAATCTTTTCAGAAAGGCTTGGGTTCAAAGGTGAACTTAAGTACTGCCTTTCTTCTTCAGACTGATGGGCAAGCAGAGCGCACTATTTAGACCTTAGAAGATATGTTGAGGGCTTGTATAATCGATTTCAAAGGTAATTGGGATGATCACCTACCTCTCATTGAGTTTACCTACAACAACAATTATCACTCTAGCATCCAAATGGCTCCATATGAAGCTCTTTATGGGAGATGATGTAGATCTTCTATTGGATGGTTTGAAGTTGGTGAAGCAGGGTTGATAGGACAAGATTTAGTTCATCAAGATATGGAGAAGGTGAAAGTGATTCAAGAAAGGTTGAAAACGGCACAGAGTCGTCGAAAATCCTACAGGGCGTTAGAGTTTGAAGTAGATGATTGGGTATATTTGAAAATTTCACCCATGAAGGGGGTTATGAGGTTTGGTAAGAAGGGGAAACTTAGTCCCCGGTATATTGGACCTCACCGCATAGCCAAGAGGATTGGCAATGTTGCTTATGAGTTGGAGCTACCACAGGAATTAGCAGCGGTTCATCTGGTTTTTCACATCTCCATGTTGAAGAAGTGCATAGACGA
The DNA here is from genome assembly GCA_036250505.1 of Solanum acaule. NCBI lineage: Eukaryota > Viridiplantae > Streptophyta > Magnoliopsida > Solanales > Solanaceae > Solanum > Solanum acaule. The sequence continues at coordinate 57,763 of JAJOOR010085861.1, read as the reverse complement.
TCCTTCATTGATCCTACCAACTGAAAGTATTAGGATCAAGGATAGTTTATCTTATGAGGAGATTCCTGTTCAGATTTTAGATCGCCAAGTTCGTAGGTTGAGAACAAAAGAGGAAGCATCAGTCAAGGTACTTTGGAGGAACCAATTTGTTGAGGAAGCTACTTGGGAAGCTAAGGAGGATATGAAGAAGAGATATCCATATCTCTTTGAATCCGGAGGAAATGCAGATCAAAGTACTAATTTCCTTCTTAGTGCTCTTTAATTATATTTAGCATGTTGTTTTTGTTGTTGTTTGCATTGTTGCTTGTTGGGCGTTTGAGTTTGATGTTACACCCTTAGCCTAGTAAGAGTAATCTCATTCGAAGAAGAATGTTCCCAAGGGGGAGATATTGTAACATCTTACAAATTGAAATAACTATGAAGAAGCTTATAATTGGAAATAGTCATTTTTGGAAAGAATACAAAATCTGGAAATTTAGTTAAGTATGGAAAAAATGAGTTTTTTGTCAACTTCAAACAGTCATAACTCCTAGCTTAGGATGAGTTAGGTGTATTTATTATGTTCGGAAAGCTCTTGGAATGTCTTTCCAACGCCGCCGAGTTTGCTCGATTCCGAGTTCGTATGAGTGCGTTATGCCCTTTGGAAGTTGGGTTTTTGGCATAAGGAAGTTCAATCCGAATTTTTAAGGGTAGTTTGGTATTTTCCCTAACCATTTCTTTTGGTTATATTAAGGGTCTAAGCTGATTTTAAATCAGTTTTCCCTTTTAAAAGTGAGAGTTAGGGTTTGAGAAAGAAGAGAGAAAGAAGAGGAGAAAGTGAAGAATAAGCAAGGTTTGTCAAGATCGTCGTAGATTTCTTCGGGGGTGCTCCCTATTAAGGTATGAGAGATTACTTAGTGTTGGGTTGGTTCGGTCCCCCCACACGCCAAACATGTTTCAATTATTCCAAGAGAAAGATTGGTTGTGTTTTGTTGAATTCTTATGGTTGTGTTGTTGAAGTTTCTTGTTGATTTGGTACATGTTTCCGGGTGTAATTTCAAGTTGAAGCTATTGTATATTAAGGGTTTTTAATGATTTTAAGTGTTTTGGGAAAGAACCTTTGAAGTTAAAAAGGGTTTAGAGTTGGAGAAATGAGGGAGAAAAGTCTGTTTTTCTAGGGAAAAGGGTGGGGCGTCGCGCCAGCCAGCGCGCCCCAAGAGGAACTCTGAAGTTCTCCCCTTGGGGCGGCGCACCATGCAGAGCTCCCCATCAGGCCTTCTGAAGTTTGAGAGCTGGCGCCTCGCGCCTCTCAGAGCGCCAGTGACGCCAGTTCTCCCCATTTGTTCCCCACTTTTTCATACGTGTTCCTTAGTAATGTACCTATGTTTTCTAGTTGATTTCAACACTCTAAGGTACATCTAAACATCACGAACTCTTCCATAAACATGAGATCATGAACCTTGAATCCATAATACAATTCGAGGAAAGTTAGGATCCAAGTCAAGTAAAGTTAAGAGTCAAGTCTAGAAGGTAAGAAACAAGTCAAAGCAAGTTTTTTAAAGTTTTTCGAGAGTCTTTATTGAACGTTTTAACTTTGTTTAAGGCTCAAATTTCAATTTAAGCCAAGAGTATAGAATTGAGTTCATTTCTCAAAAGTTATTAGGGAACTAAATATTTCCAAAGAAGTTTATAAATGTTTTTACATTTGAGTAAGAAATGAACTATGTTTTCCAAGGGAGCCTTTGGGCTAAGCTTGGAGCAATTATCTCAAACTAAAGAAAAAGGTGTTTAAAACACTTATGAGCTAAAGTATTTTTTTTGGGAGTAGTATTGAGCACCGAATTGGGGACACGAGTTCATATTAACTCAACTCTCCATAAGAACCATGTAGCCAACATGGGACTTAACGGGTCATTCATTTTTTAATGATCACGTAAGTTAAGCTAGTGGATCCACTAAGTTAAGTAAGGTCCTATATCACGGCAAGGTATAGGATGGTCCTTGGGTAACGTGAGGTAAAACGTTGTATCATCACTAGGGCTCATAGTGGTGGTTGTCGGTTAAAGAATCTCCCACTAAAGTTATATTACTTTATATAAGTAAAGTTGAGTTTGTTATTGCTTTATCCTTAGCAACTAAGTTGGTTACACTATTTTACAAGCTTTATATATTACATGTGTCTTATTGCTTTTTATTGAGTTCGGTTACTCATGAGTTGAACAGAGCCAAGGTAAGTGTTCCTTTGTACTCCTTTCAAGCGTAAGTTGTTGTTTACCTTTCTGACTCGCATACTTGTACATTCAATGTACTGATACTAGTTGGCCGGCATCTTATTATGATACAGACGCAGGTACCCAGGATCAACATCTAGCACGCCGTTGATCCAGGTTAGCACTCCAGAGTCAGTGGTGAGCCTCTTTGCATTCCGGAGGACTCTGTTATGTTGTTTTCCTAGTTTTGCTTTACTAGGATGTTGCGGGGTCTGTCCCAACATCCATCTCAGTGTTATAGAGGCTTCATAGATAGTCAAACAGTTAGTATTGAGTCTCTCATCTATGTATATATAAATATTCTATTTTGAGACACAAGTTGCCTTTTTGGCCAGATTTTATCATATAGGTTATTTTATGACCTTTTATTGCATGAAGTTATTCTGTTGAGTTAAGTTTTCTGCTGAGTTAAGTAAGTCAGGCCAAGGGTTCGCTTGGGGCCAGTAATGGTCTTCGAGTGCCAGTCCCGCCCAGGGTGTAGGCTCGGGGCGTGACACTTCCCCTCACTTTTTAATCCGCTAAAACTCACACCTGCACTCTAGTTTTTTATTTCTTGCATTTTTGGAGTATTTTTAGTATCGAATTATGCTGCGAGTTGGATTAAATTGCTTCCTAGCATCTCAAAATCCATTTGATCGGCACAAAAGTTTAGTACTTCAAACCCCATGTTCATTTTGTCAAATTTTTACTCATTTGCAATAGCCTGATCTTGTTGAAGTGCTCTAGTTCTGCCTGATAGGATTAGATTGTTTACATGCATGATTTAATTTGGTAATATTGCCCGAGTAGTGGTGACTGTTGAATTTTTGTAACTGCCTTAAACCGGATTAAAATTCGAGGGGTTATGTTTGGGTGTTATGGGTCCAACCTTAATTTAACTAGTGCGTGCTTTGATTTTGTTTTCTGGGGTTGCGGGGTTAAATTCGAGAAGTTGAGTTGAAAATAGGCACGTTGGGCCGTTTGGTGAGCTGGATCAAGCTCGCCAAACTACTCGGCGGTTCGCCTAATGTCTCCATCTCGCCTTTGATTTCATGTTTTATTTGATGATTGACTCTGCAACTTTCGGTGAGAAGCTTGATTTCTCCAAAATCTCTCAGCGACTTGCCGAAAGTCTTCTTATTCGCCCTTTGTCTACACCCTTGAGCTCTTTGTGCACTGGAACTTTCGGCGAGCATTTCCTTGTGCGCCGAAAGCTATTGGCGTCACGCCGAGTGGCTCCCCCATCACCTACTTGCTGCAGTGTGTAGAGCTAATCCCTTCGGCGAGCCCGATTTAGCTCGTCCAAGAAAATTTGGTGATTCTCCCTCTGGTTTGGCAAATCTGTCTGTAATTGTTCTGTTGTGCTTTTTTTTTTTATGTTTTTCTAACTTGTCTTCGAGACTTTGCAGACATGACTAAATCAAAAGCTGCCGAGAGAATAACACCGGCCCAAGAGAAGGCCAAAAGGATTGCGATTAATGAGGATGTAGCTACGTCGAAAGGCAAAGCTACGAAACCATCCACAACTACTAGGAAAGGCAAGGGCAAGAAGCCCACTTCTGCCAGGAAGACCATTACCCTAGATCCTAATATTCCTTCACGGGATCGAGGATTTTGCAGGGTGGTGCATATCTTCCTAGTGGACTCACAGTCAACAGAACTTGGTGAATCTGGTACTGTTCCTTCTGAGGTGATTCCAGGTAACGAGGCCCAAAACTCAGATGGATACACCGGGCACTGATGCCATGATAGATGGAGAGACTGTGTAGACAGTACCCTTCTTTACCTCCATCTCTGTCTTTCGTTATTTTACATTTCAGATTCTGTGTTATTTGCATTTGAGGACAAATGTTTTAATTTGTGGTGGGGTGAGGCCCACCTTTGTGTGCTATTGATGTTCGTGTTTTTTTTCTATTTGGGATGTTCTGTTTAAAAATTGTGTTTGATAAACTGTTTCTGTGGATGTTTGAGCTTATGTCTCCTTTTGTTTTAAATTGCAAAATGATTTTGACCCTTTTGAAAAAAATTTGCCACCTCTCATGTGTCGAATGTGGCTGTTCTTTTGCAAAATTTAAGTCTCAGTTCCGATCAATATCGATGACTCGAATAGAGCTCATGATCGAATGAACATGAATGTACGGCTACAACGAGGCCAAACGAAGTTGCATAGAAAATATGTGAATTCTTTGCCTCTCGTTATGACTAGCCTAGTATCGCATTGAGTCTCTTGTGATGATCAATGCACACTAGCGAAAGTATGGAGTATTGTTTGACTGTAGTATCCATGCCTAGTATGATAAGCATACTTTGAACCATGCATGAGAGATCCTACAATTTACTCCATTGGTCCGATCAACTAAGTGATGCTCTCTCTAGATATGATCGTAGCTAGCTTCTAAGAGTGTGAGCCAATTTGACATATCCCTCTTTTGTGACCTACCTTGTGAGTTTGTGAACCTCTCTTGAACACCCATTGAGCCTTACCTTTCTTTGGAAGAAACTTGATGATAACATGACCTTTCTTGACCCATTACCCTTAATCCTCGTGAATTGTGGTTAATTGAATAGCCAACTTAGGCCAAAAGCCTAAGTTGGGGGTGTGGTGGAAAAGAAAAGGGAAAGTCAAGAAGTGCAAAGAAAGTCTCATTTAACCCATGGTGTTGAGAAAAATGGAACCCCTCCCTAAAAAAAAAAGAGAAAGAAAAAGAAAAAAGAATAAGAAAGAAAGTACAAAAGAAATAAGGTTCCCAAACAATCCATGGAAAGTTAATAATAGGATGACTTATGAGCAATAAAGAGAATGATGTAGGAAAAGGAAAGGAAGTGTTGTGAGCACCACATTTCATGAGGATGAAAGTCATTGAGCCTAAATGACCATGCATTTGCACTCAGCCCCAGTACAAGCCTTGAGAAGACCTTTTTGATCTTGAGTGAGCTGAAATAAATGTTGATCGGAAAATATGGGCAAACCTATGGGTGAAAGCATGCATTGAGTTCTTCCTTGTGAGAGTGCGCGTTGCATTTGATTCCGTAACTTTAAATTGCAAACCATTATGTGTGAATATAGAATCATTCCTTGTGTGAGGGCATTTGAACACTTTGATTGAGCTTGAACTTGCATTTGAACCAAGTATTGTGAGCATGAGATTCTTTGCTATTGGTAAGTCACAACTTGAACCTTTGGGTACACATTTGATCATTGCATAAGTAAATTGAGTCTTGTTGTGTGCATTCATGATTGAGTCTTGTGTAGCACTGTTCGAGATCTCCTTTTTGAACGGTTGAACTTGAGTTTGCTTGAGGACAAGCAAAAGTTTAAGTTGGGGGTGTTGATGAGTCCACAAATTCGACTCATTTAGGGCTATATTTCTATAGAATTAGTGTCTTCAAATGCATATTTTGTCTCAATATCTGATGAAAACCCTTAAGTTTCAAGTATTTGGAGTTTGACGGAAAGCATGGACACTACTTAGCAAAAAGGAATAAAGGTAGCTGAAAAGAACGAAGAAATGAAGATATGCTGATCGCCGAACCCATTCAGCGAATCGCCAAAAGATCTTAGTCTCGCTTTTTGTTCCAGTGTGCTGAACCCTGAAGGAAAGGATCAAATCGATAGTGAAAAGGAGCAGTCGGCGTGTCGCTGAACAGTTTTGCGAAGCAGTACTATGTCGCCCAATGATCCAAAACACGACGATGCTGAAGGATAGAGCAAAACAATGATGAAACCTACCAAAGGGCGGATCGCCGAGTTGATCAGCGATCTCGACTAACGATGCCAAATGATCCACTGCAACACAGATTTTTGAAAACTATAAATACTCGTTGAGAGTTGTAGCTTAGTATTAGATTTTTAATATATAATTTTAACATAGACTTTTGAGTTCTAAGCTTGGTGAGGGTTTTGAAGAACTTGAAGATTCAAAGGGTTTCAACTCCAAGATTTTGGACTTGGGTCTTGAGTATTCTTCACTTTTGACTTGCTTCAAGACTTAATTCTTCATACCCATTTGAATGCAAACTCAATTTGGAATAAATTTCTATATCTTTTACATTTCTAGCTAAAACCCTAATTTTTAGGGTGTGATTTTGTGAATATGGGTTAGATTATCTATTGGGTTTTGCTTGTTGATGATTTATTTGTTGTTTAGATGTGATTTCTTTTAGTAGTTGTGGTGGAACTTAATGAAATTGTAGTTGCAAATATGATTTCACCTTTGTGTTTTTGACCTGCTTGAGAGAGAGGTCGTAAAACTAAGACTACTAAATTGATGGCCGGTGGGATTGGGTCGACATGAGGTTCAACTCGAGAGAGTGAACCCTAGTCCTTCTCTCACACACTCAGCTAGAGAGAGTGAGTGTGCTAAGGTGGACGTTGTTCTTCATGCGGCAAGTGGGTGTCCGAGAGGAACCCATTTGATTTGGGGTAAGTTGCTCGAGAGAGAATTTACCCCCACTATACTCTAGCCTAGTCACAAATATTCAATAGATTTATTATCAAAAGCATGTACCCAATAGTTTAGTTTATCCTGTATTCCTATTACATCCCAAGAACCCCATCTCCTTGATTAGTACTTCTTTGCATTTTTGCTGTTTTTGCGTACTTGTGACAAAAACCCCCCATTGTTAATTGACATTTTTGTGTCACACCTTTAATTTAGTATGTTTGTATTCGACAATGTTTTAAGCTATGACTAATTAGAACTTAATTTTATTTTTCTACTAATTCTCAAAACCACTCCCTGTGGGAACGATCCCAACCCTTGGTTGGGTTATTATACTATTGCACGATCGTAGACACTTGCATTGGAAGTTGTGTCTTGATTACGCAAACATCAACCACCAACCGGTGAAGCATGTAAAACGTGGAGGAATGTCATTGAATTCCTCTTCAGGCACACATCTCCTAATGATATGGTCTGCACACTCTCTGAATAATTATGGTTCATCCCAAAAGTATTTCTTGACATCGAACATGAACCTATTTTGTTGATAGAAATTCAACTCTACCTGTATCAAACCACACACCACATAGTTAGCAAAATCAGCATACCAAGGGGTTTGTTTTAGAGTGACCACGAATACCTGTTCATCGGGAAATGCATCATTTTTGTCTATCTCCAGCTCGTTATTTTCCTTGCCTTCTAACCTGGATAGATGGTCAACCACCTAATTTTCACAACCTTTTTGTCTTTGACTTCAAAGTCAAATTCTTGTAACAATGGCACCCACTTTATCAATCTTGTCTTGGAATCTTTCTTTGCCATCAAATAACGCAGAGCTGCGTGATCAGTGTGAACAACCACTTTGGTGCCTAGCAAGTATGCTCGAAATTTCTCAAAGCCATATACCACCGTAAGTAATTCTTGCTCTGTAACTATGTAGTAATGCCGAGCACCACTCAGGTTTAGCTTGCATAGTAAATGGGATGGAATAGCTTGTTATGTTTTTTTCCCCAACACGACACCTAGTGCCGTACCACTTGCATCGTACATTACATTGAAGGGTGCTGACCAATCAGGACTAATGATAACTGGGGTGGAGATCAATTTATCTTTCAAACACTTAAAGGCTACCATACATACATCATCAAAGTTGAATTTTACTTCCTTCTCCAAGAGTTTGGACAAAAGGTGTGCGATTTTTGAAAAGTCTTTGATGAACCTCTAGTAAAAACCAGCATGCTCCAAGAAACTACGAATACCTTTCACCGAGATTGGTGAATTACTTTGATCTTTACTTTATCAACTTCCAGCCTTTTTTGTGACACTTTGTGACCAAGAACTATACCTTCCTTAACCATGAATTGGCATTTCTCCGAATTCAAAACCAAGTTTGTCTCCACACATCTTGAAGGACCTGCCCCAAGTGTGCCAAACATGCTTTAAAAGTATCACCCACAACTGAGATGTCATCCATAAAGACTTCCATAGAATCTTCTACCATATCAACGAAAATAGATAGCATGCAACGTTGAAATGTTGCTGGAGCATTACACAACCCAAACGACATCCTTTTGAAAGAAAAAGTTCCATATGGACAGGTGAAAGTAGTTTTCTCTTGGTCCTTCGGAGCAACAGAGATTTGATTATATCTGGAATACCCATCCAAAAAGTAATACAATCCTCTCTCTGAAAGCCGGTCAAACATTTGACCCATAAACGGCATGGGAAAGTGATATTTTTCGGTCTAAGAGTTTAACTTTCGGTAATCCATGCATACTCGCCATTTGGTTACCGGTCTCATAGAAACAAGCTCCCCATTTTCATTTGGGACTACCTTGATACCTCCTTTTTTTGGTACACATTGTACTTGACTCACCCACTTGCTATCCGCAATAGGGTTGATCACACCTGCATCCAACCACTTTATTATCTCCTTTTTCACCACCTCTTGCATCGGTCGGTTCAATCTCCTTTGATGTTCAACACTTGGTTTACACTCGCTATCAAGTTGAATTTTGTGAGTGCAAATGTCGGGTGTAATGCCCACAATATTAGCGATAGTCCATCCAATAGCTTTGATGTATCTTCTCAACACTTCAAGAAGCAACTTTACTTTCCATTCAAGCAAGTCCTTTGCATTGATTACGGGTAATATGTTATTTGCCCCCAAGAATGCATATCGAAGATGAGCGGGGAGCACTTTCAACTCAAGCTTTGGTGGTTCCTCTGTTGATGGCTTGGCGGGGGGATTTCTTGTTTTTTTAATCAATATCCAGCTTTAATCTAGTCTTTGAAAATTCTCCCAAACCCTAAAGGGCAGCTACCACCTCGTCATAACCTTGGATTTTAGAATCATCATAGTTTGCAAGCACAACCTCAAGGGGCTCGCTCATACACATCAAATGACTCACACTAGACAGTGTTTCATCAATTACATCAATAGTTGAAAACACATGAATGCCCCTTGGGCACTTCATTGACTTACACAAATTAAAAGTAACTTCATCTTCGTTCACCCAGAATTTCAATTCTCCGCTTTCAACATCTACCAATGCTCTCCCGGTTGCTAAGAATAATCTTACCAAAATAATGGGAATTTCAACATCAATCTCGCAATCAAGAATAACAAAATCAGCTGAAAAGATATATCGGTCAACCTTTACAAATATATCATAGAGTATCCCCACGGGGTGCTTGATCGATCGGTCTGCCATTAGAAGCCTCATTGTTATGGATTTTGGTCCACCCAATCCAAGTTGTTTATAGATTGCGTATGGCATTAGGTTTATACTTGCCCCTAAATCACATAGGGCTTTGGAAAATTGGAGCATACCGATAGTGCAAGGAATAGTGAAGGCTCCGGGATCTTTTTTCTTTTTAATCATCTCATTAATCATAATCACACTATAACTATGAAAGACTTCAATTGTTTGAAAGTCCAAGCTTCTTTTCTTTGTGACTAACTCTGTCACAACCCAAGGCTACTCCCTAGATGTGACACAATATACAAGACTCTGAAATGCCTCATACAAGCCTCATAGCATATCATAACATAAGAACATAGGAAAAAGTACGAAAATTTAAAGCTTTTCTTTACAATCGAAGTCTCTTATAAAAAACAAATAGGAGTCTACAACACTATGTCTCAAACCATCTATTACACTTGAATACAATCTTAGGGACACAGTCCTCACAAAAGTCTAAAACATAATAAAAGACAAAAAAGACATAATGGTCAAGCCCTAGAATACTATGAGGACTCACCAAGCTTCTTCTTCTTGATTTACTATGATCCTAGTCATGAAAATGGAAGTCGATATCGCTGGATCCTACACTTTGTGAAAAATGTAGAAGAAATATGGGTTAGTACAAAAATGCACTAAGTATGATAGCCATGCATAAAAACCTTTGAAAACATGCTAAAAGGGACATCTTTGTTAAATGCATGCACTTTGCTAGTTTAAACCATCATTAGAAAGTAGTGTGAAGACACAACTCATAAGCATAAGAGACATCATAATAAGACATAGGCTATAACATGGTAGATAACAATCACATCTACTAAGTATAAGGAATACCATTAGGAACATATACATAGTCACTACAATCTAGTTTTAGTATAATAGGAGAGCAACACTTCATGATCCACCTCAAGGCAAGCTTGTGCAATGTATCCTCATTCATGTTTACCATCTTTTTAACTCATCTTTAGCCTATTTCTAATAGACAATAAACATTCACTTTTTGTCAATTATATCAAGGAAAGTAACTCATGGCAACAATGCAAGTTAGCATACAACATTACAAGTAGCCTCACTATCTAATGAAATTGCCATCTTGTTACAAGCACATTCACTACATGAATAATCATGAAACAAAAGGAACCTACCACAACTACTCTCAAAGCCTACTTGTTCAATGCATGGATGAATTCCCGTACCCTCACCGACACTAAGTGGTACCTCTTGAATAGCAGTAGTTCATCCTAAACTTGACCTTGTGGGAATTAGCTTTAACCGACATAGACCATGAGAGCTTATTTATGGAATTCGGTGTCTACCCCACACCTTAAAAGGGTGTCCTACTTGCCTAAGGTAGAACTTAAACTATTAGCTTGGAAATACATCCAATGTCTAAATAACCTACGGGGGCACGTAGTTATGGGATAAGGGGATTGCTACTAGAGAACCCGACTTCTACTAACGCAAGGGCTTCCATCCCATGAGATTTCTTCTAGAAACCCGTCCTCTACTAACGGAGGAGCTTCCATACTCGGTGTTAACCATAATTCCCATTGAGTTTATATTATGTCTTGAATTAAATTACTAATTATGGAAGGGTGTTTTGACACTCAATCCAATCACACTCATGCTAAAGATCATATATTCAATAGGGGAGACTAGTCTACAACCCTTAGAATCACCACATGTGACAAACCTTTCACATTGTATGGTATTCATGTCTAAGTGTGCAAGTAAGGATAATCATCCAATCAACACATCAATTAGATTATAATGTATTCACTTTAATCTTAAAGCAATCTAATTGAATGCACACAAGTCTCATACACAGTTAATTCTCATGTTTTTCCCTTCAAGAGCTAAGAACACATTTAACCAATCAATCTAGAATTACTACATTAGTTATAGATGGTGACAGGATTCAATTAACTAAACTACGACAAGAAAATCTCATACTACTCATCCCACCACAACTCACCCACATCACATAATCGCAAATTGGGGACATCAGGGTTCATGGGATCTTGGGGAATTTCAACATCAAAACTATAGGAATCCCTTAATTAATACATAATTCAAGTAATCAATTCATTGTATTCATGATTCTACAACATACTACTAATATCAATCAACACCCACACTTAAAGATCCAATTTGAGAAATTAGGGTAAATCATGGATTCATGGAATAATCTATCATAAAAATATCATAAAACAGCAATTAAACATTAATATAAGATAATTAAATCATAAAAACATTTTGAGAAAAAATCCATGGCTTGGAGTGAAACCCTAGGTTTTGGAGACTTTGTCTACTTTGAAATTGAGAATTTAAGGACTTCATGGATGAAAAGTTAACCATTAATCAAAACTACCATACCTTGGATGAAGTTTCTTCACGAATTTGAGTGGAAAATATGAGTTCTTGAGCCCTAGACCTTGACTTCTTCTTCTCCAATGGAGGTTCTTAGTGAGAGAAATATTTGGGGAGAATTTGGGTTCTTTGATGAATGAGTTAAATCACTTCGTTTAGGGGTCTATTAGGCTTATATAGGTGGTTAAATAACTAACAAACTGACCTCCCTTAACCCCTAACTAATTACTAATTAACCCCCAAACCCCTAACTTAAAAAACTAAACCTTAAAAACTGCTTGGACTCACGACTCACCCATCCACGGACCGTGGATGGGTCTACTGCCCATACTGCACACTCGTGGGTGTGGTACTGGTGCTAGACAATGCAGGCCAACTCAGGCCTTGACTCACGACCCCAACCCATGGGGCGTGGGTCCATCCATGGCCATTAGATGGCATTCGTGAGTTGCTGAAATTTGACAGTTTTTGGGCTGTTTTAAGGGTACTCCTCAAGGACCCCTTGGGTCGTCCTTGGGGGGTTGTACCTTGATGCCCTAACCCTAAAACCCTCATTCCAAGTACGGGAATAATTTTTATGATTTTAACCCTTAATTATAACTCAAAAACTCTTACAAAAAGCTCTAGAACTCTCTAGTTCAACTTACTAGTTTCCAGGGCGTAATAAACTCCTTCATGAACTTGGCATAACCCGGCATCTCCAACAATTCTTCCACTAATGGAAGATTAATCAATAGTGTCTTGAACACCGATAAGAACTTCTTGAACTTCTCATCCTCATTTTTCTTCTTGAGACGTTGAGGAAATGGAGGAGTTATTTTGGGGAGAGGTTGCACCAATTTTGAGGTTGAGGTACTTTTTCCTGGATCTTTTTGTGACTCTTTGACAAAGGTTTGTTGGATGGGAATCTCTTCATCAATACCTTTATCTTCTTCATGAGCTTGTGCTTCATCATTACCCTTCATATCACCTGCCACTATTTTTCCACTTAGAGTAACCACAGCCAGATCTCTACACCATCCTCCACCAAAGTTGTTATGTGTACGGCTTCGCCTTCCCCCATTACTTTTGGTTCCAATTGTGCCGAAAGTTGACTCAGATGACCTTCAAGTAGCTTGATTGCATCAGCTAAGAGTTCACTTTATTTTTTAATGATGAAAAATTGGCTTTCATCCCTTTTAGCAAGTCATCCAAGCCCTCAACTTTGTCAAGGATGCAGGACAAAAAATCATCTACTCGGAGACTACTTGCACTCCCCTTTGACTTTGGGCTCTCACTCGATTGTATTTGATTCTCTTCATGATCATCTTCTCTTTTCCAAGGATCACTTTGCTCAGCCCATTCTTGATAGTATCTTCTCTACTCTTCTTCTTTGTGAGAGTTCCAACCTTGATTCCCACCCCGCTGCAAGTAGCGTGGGTGGAAACCCTCCTCCAATCTGTGAAAGTTCCAACCATGATTCTCCCCTGGCTTTGAATAGCCTGAGGAACAACCCTCTTCAGCTCTAAACACTCTCCTTGATCCTCTAGGTTTTTCCACATTTTCTAACACTTGTGCTTGTAGCAACTCCATTTGGGATAACATCTTGTTGATGTTCTCATCCCTTTCTCTTTCTTTATGAAGTTGTTCTTGAGTCATTCTAAAGCAAAAAGGCGAAACTTGATCTTCTTGATTGTACCATGCTTGATTTATTTTCATCATGTCATCAAGAAGAAATTAAGCCACCTCAAACAATTGCAACAATATGCTACCTCGAACCAATTGATCAGCTACTCCTTTATTTACCAAATCAAGACTTCGATAGAAGTATTGTAGAATCACATTGTTTGGGAGTCCATGAATCAGCATTTAAGTAGTAGCTTCTTAAACTTCAGCCACGTTTCATGGATGGGTTCACCTTCCAATTGCTTAAAACCTTGAATGTTGTCTCTGAGTTCAATCATCCTCGATGGGGGAAAGAACCTCATATTGAATGTCGTGCTAAGCTCATCCTAAGATGTGATGGAATTATTCAGCAACTCAGCCAGCCATTTGCTCGCTTAACCCGTCAGAGATAATGGGAATAACCTGAGACGAACTAATTGTTGTGATACATTCTTGAATGAGAACGGACCACAAACATCTATAAAGTTTTGCATATGCTCATGTGAGTCTTCGTGAGTCAACCCTTCGTAGAGTCCCTTCAGTTGAAGGATATGGAGAGTTATGTTAGTAACATGGAATATAACACTCTCTTCGGTTGACGGTAGATAGATTGCACCAATTCCACCCAATTGGATTGGGTTATGCACACTCTTAAGATCGTCAATATAACCTTGGTGGCCCACTTGGCTACTATTGATCTCTGCCTCACTCATTTCCTCTTCCGTTCAACACAACCAAAATAAACACAAAATAAATCAAATCGATTCAACTACAACCAACAAAATCACAAATTAAACTTTGATAAGAGAATTCTAAACAACACCATTCCCTGGCACCGGTGCCATTTTGATTAATGTATCAACTACACTTCATTTGATAATAGGTGTAGACGATCGTTAAGCAGTATAAACCCAACAAAAGAGTTGGGGTCGATCCCACAGAGAGTAGTTCTATTTTGAATTCAACTATGAAGTTACAATAGTGATTTTTGTAGCTGAAGGACTAGAGATTTTTGGAAACTATTAATGAAATTTAAAGGGTGACAACAATGTCAGGGTGAGGGGTTTTTAGATCAGAAAGCAGCCTCAACAAGTAACTAGGAACAACCAAATAGGAGAAAGATACATGGGAGATTGATCAACCAATTGCTAAACTCAACTCAATGGGTGCTAATTGCTAACCAAAAGTGCTAACTCTTCACGGTTAAGATGAACTTTAAATGAGGCATTTTTCTCTCGAACAACTACCTCATTTCAATTGAGTTCTCTCATACCTCAATGCTCTAAACATAAAAACCAGTCCACAACCTCACCACATCCACTCTCTCAAGCTGGATACATAGAATGAGTCTTGGGATTCACTCTCTCGAGTTGAATCCATCATGACCCACTAACTATGAGTGCCAACTTATCACTTTAGCTTTACACTTCTTTCTCAAGCAAACATAAAACACTACATTATATTGAAATAAACATACAATAGAGTAGTTAAACCACAGTGATAAGTCAGACCCACTTCGAATTAGCACTAAAAGTGATAATAACTAACACCCATCAAATCAAATTCAGCAATCAATCACATTGTCAAACCCCCAAGATTGGGGTTTTAGCTAATCATCATAAAAGAAGGAAATTCAGTACCTAATAATGTTCCATAGCTGGGTATTGAAAATAAAAGTTCTAAGATGAATAATATCTTTTCTATTACAACACCCAATTGAGATCTCTTGCTAAAATTGCTTAAAATCAACAAGAATAGTGTTTTTGTTCTCTCTACTTCGCTCCACAATGACTAGATACATTCTCTCTCTTCCAAAAGTCAATTTATGCTGATCTAAGATGTGCCTTTTTAGGGTTGATAAGTGAGGAAAGTCAGGATTCACAGACCAGTCAGTGACTCACCGATTGTCCTTGTCCATCGCCCTTTTTTTCTTCACATTTTCCTCCATCAGGCATTATAACTTTAGGTGAGCTAGATCGAGATTGCCGATCACTTACGCGATGCGCCCTTTTGTCCTTTAGCTCGCCAATTCAATTTCATCTTGGTCTCGATCAGTGCGTTTAATGAAACAATCTTCCTTCACCGATGAAGTCGGCAATTTGCCAATATAGAACACAGTTCGCCCAAGTTTTTCTCATTTCAGGCACAATGTTCTATAAAATTAGGTGGTCTAGGGGAAATTCGGTGATTTGCCGAGTGCTCTTGGTGGTCGTCAGGCTTGCTTTTCTCCCCTTCTTCGGCTTGTGTTGTTCCTTTTTGCCTGTTAGTTTCCTTACTTTGCTCCTCTATCCACATACCTAAAAATCAAGGCTTTAACATTAGTTATGGCATAAATTAAGCATTTGAGGACACTAAATTTATATAAACAAAACCCCAAATGAGTCTGGACTCAACACATTTTCTCGACCATTGCTTATGACACTCTTAGAGGCTATTACAGACAAAATATTCTAGGTTTCATTATGCATCTTCCAGTCTCCAGCCCATATGCTTAGAATGTATATATATGTATGTAAGTATGTATGTTCTCAATTATGTCCTCGTCGGCTAGCTAGTACTTCATATTTTTTGGCTTTTCTACCTTCGTCTATATGAGTTGTTGCTATTCAGGTTATGACCATAAGGGTCCAGGCTTACTATTTTAGATGTTATGTTGCCCAACCTTCTAGGCTCATAGTTGGGTCAGTTTGTATGTTTTAGTGGCTAACAATATTGCATAATGAATCGAGTGCAAGTCACGCCTCCCCTAGTTTGGGGCGTGACAAACTTGGTATTAGAGAATGTCATGTCCCAAAGAGTCCACAAGTCATGGGTGTGTTATGCACCACACATATAATCAAGAGGCTATAAGGAATATAGGACTTGTTACATTTCTTTCAATTTATAGATCATGCTATAGAGCTGAATTATAAGTACGTATGAAATCTAAATTGTACTTCTTATTTCTTATCTTACTAAGTACTAATGCTCAAGAGGATTTATCAAGGTTTTATGGTAGAGATTATTGGTCATCAAAAATTTGTATACCTGATAGAGCTAGAGATGCTCGACTTTGATATTAATATTTGCATACATTGGTTGACACCTTGTTATTTCAATGTCGACTACTGAGAGAAGACTATTAGATTTTAGTTCCTAGGAGAAGTAGTATGAGAATGGAAGGCTAATGCAGCAGCGCCAAGAGATAATTTTATTTGCAATCGTTAGGCAAATAAATGTTTTCTAAAAGCTGAACATATCTTATTTTTCCAAGCGAGTTTAAGATATTTATGCTAAGCCCTCGACTCTTTTGTTATTCTATTGGGAAATGAGTTTCTAGATGTATTTCTAGGTGAGCTTCTTTCTATTTCCCTAAATTAGGAGACACATTTTTCTATTGATACATTATCATATGCTCAGTCGATATCAATTTCCCCATTTAGATTTGCACCAGAAAAATTGGAGGAATTGAAAAAAATAATTGAAAGATATATTAGAGAAGGGTTTTATCAGGCCAAGTGCATCACCAAGCTATGTTATTTGGGCAGAAGAAAGATGACTCATTGAACAAGTGTATAGACAATCAAAAACTGAATAAGGTGACTATAAAGAACAAATATCCACTACAAAGGACTGATGGGTTTTTTGACCAACTATATGATGTCGGATGCTTCCCAAAGATTGATTTACATTTAGGGTGCCACTATGTACTTGTTCGAGGGAGTAATATTCCGAAGACAACCTTTAGTATTAGATATGACACTACAACAAATGTGATATATAGCTACGAAATTATTAGCTACGTTATCAAATTCATCACTAATTGTTCACTCTTTGTGAAAAAATTTATTTTTCTTTCTTAAATATATGACACATACTTTTAGTGACGAAACATAAAAATGTGTAGCAAAGTTTTGTCCACTAAAGTTTCCCACCAAAAAATCAATTGGCGCCATTTGTTAAGTAATATTAGTCACGAATTTAAAGTTATTGGTGACACATTATTTCATCACTAATAATGTATCTAACTCATGACAAATTATTTTTTATCTTAAAATTTATTAATTTTTGGACACAAAAAATATTCATCTAAAAAAATATGTTGTTACAATATCAACAAATTAGAGTTCGTAGTTAAATATTATAAGTTTTAGCTATAAAAAATTAGATTTAACTATGACATTTATTTTCGTCACTAATAATATAAATAATTGGTGACAAAGATTTTATCGTCTCTAATCAATGAATGAATTAGTGACAAGAAACAATTGTCACAAAATATGTATGGTGTTAAATAGCGATGACTTAAAATTTGTAGTGAATAATTCAACTATTTTCTACAGAAAAAAAAAATCATTGCTAAATACAAATTTTTTTAGCTACAATAGTTCATAATTGCAAGTGACAACTTAGAAAAAGAATAGTACATGTGCTTCACAAGAAATAGAAAGAGTCCATTCCTTAATTGGCAAGGGAAAATATTAAAACTAATGAATTCGGTCAATTTTGTAAAAAAGAAAAAGTTCAATTCATCAATTTTCTTAAATTACGCATTTATAAAATGCATCATTTGAAAAATACAATCCAGGTTATAACTACCGTGAGTGGGGTACGGTTCTACCACTAGATCACTAATATGTGTTGGTTTAACACTTTTGTTTTTTATTTGATACACTTTCATCGATAAAGACGATAAAAAAATAATTTCTCAAGTCTTGGTGCTAATTTTTGTGCGTGTCTATTTATTTCTGATTGGTAAACTACATAGACTAAGTTGATCTATTTGCTTATGTCTAACAATATGTACATATTTAATAGTAATTCCACATACGTACGTAGAGCAACTATACAGAGATAACATCGACTTACAAACTTAGACTTTGCAAATGTGAGAAATATTTCATGTGTGTCTATTAACTTTTTCCATTAGTGTGAAAATCAAAATAAACTAAACAATAAAAGCACAAATAATAGAAATGAACCAACTAGGATTTCAAATATATTATGTTGAAGTACTAGTATTGGGTATCTATGTTTTTTCCAAAACAATTGATTTATTGATCGAATTGAACAGATTATTCAATTTTTTTTAATAAAATCAAAAGTTTAATTTTATATAAATTTATAATTGTACTAAAAAAAAAATTAAAATTTATAAAAATAAATAAATAAAATGACAGAATCGTATTGAATATATTTAAAGATATTTTAAAAAATGTAAAGTTTAATTAAAATATAATCTACATTTGAATGAATTGTGGGTGGTATATTTCATGCATTTGTGTACGTGTATAAATAATCATATAATATATATTATATCTATAGAAGTTAAATTTCAAAGAAGCGAATGAAGTTAAAAATAAAATAAAAATGAGGGACAAGAGAGAGTTGATCGAATGGTAAGCACTCCTCACTTCCAACCTTAAGGTTGTGAGTTAGAGTCCCCAAAAAAGCATAATGTGGGATCTCCTGGGAAGGGGTTAAAAATATTGAGATAGGAGATAATAGGAAAATCAACCTTTTCTATAATAATAAATGTGTCCCTAATTAATACATTTAAGAACAAAATAATTATTTGTATATAAAATATAGTCATTAGTGATGAAATTAGATTTTCTTCAACTATGAAATACATATAATTTTAGAGAAAATTGATGTCGTCACTAATTGAAGTAAATAATTAGCGAAAATATAATTTTATTGGTGGTAATAACTTTTTTAGTGACAAAGCATGCTATTAACTACAAAAAAATATACTTTTATGACAAATAAATTTGTTACAAATGTTTAAGCATTTGGGGATGATTTTTCTTTTTGTAGTTAAGATAATACTTTTAGCGACGAAGCACTAAATCGTCTTTGTATACTTTTAGCAACACACATTTAGTGACGAATTATGTTCGTCTCAGAAGATTTTTAGTGACGAAATAATTTATCCCTGATAATCGAATTTGTTGTAGTGTGACTATTTTGAGTTTCTTGTAATGTCTTTCAGATTTGCGAATGACCCAACAATATTTATGAAACTGATGAATAATATATCCATGTCATTTTAGACTTGTTCGTAATTGTATTAGTTAATGATATTCTGATACATTCTCATTCAGAGGCAAAGCATAAGGATCATCTCTAAGTAGTGCTTCTGTTACCCCAAGGTTAGAGATTGTATGCCAAATTAACAAATATATATATATATATATATATATATATATGTGAGTGTGTGTGTGTATGTATGTATGCCTTCAATTGCGGCATTGTCGGCCACCTAGTACTTTATTAGTTTTGTCTTGTCTACCTTTTCCTATATGATTTGTTGTTATTTAGGTTATGACCTTAATCATCTAGGCTTAGTATTTTAGATGTTATGATGCCCGACCTTCTAGGCCCACAGTTGGGCAAGTTAGTATGTTTCAGTGGCTAATAGTCGAGTGCCATTCACGCTTACCCTATTTTAGGGCTTGATAGGTTATGACTCTATTTTGGTGGTTGTTGATAGATTGACCAAGTCCACTTATTTCATCTTTTTTGGGTGAAGTATACAATAGAGATGTTAGTGGAGCCTTATATTTGTCAGATTGTGCGACTGCATAAGGTTCTGATTTCTATTATCTCTTATCAAGGTTTCTTGCTCACTTCTTATTTTTGAAAGGCATTACTACGTCCGAGTGGACGATTCAGGTGTTTGAAAATATGCTCCGAGCTTGTGTTATCGATTTTGGTGTTAGATAGGATCATTATTTTCCTTTAGCACGATTCACCTACAACAAAATTATCATTTTGGTATTCAGATGGCCCCATTTGAGGTGTTGCATGGCAGATCGTGTAGATCTCTAATTGGATGGTTCAATTTAGTTGAGATGGATTCATTGGATACAAACTTTCTTTGAGATGCTATGGAGTAGGTTCGTATGTTCTAGGTAGACTGTTGGCAGCCTAGAGTCGATAGAAGAGTCATGCAAATTGGAGAATTTGAGATTAGTGTTCATGGAAGGTGATCATGTTTGGCTCCGAGTATCACCTATGAAAGGTGTAATGAGGTTTGACAAGAAGGACAGGCTTAGCCCTACATTTATCGGACCCTTTAAGATTTTAAGTTGTGTGAGAAAGTTTGCCTATAAGTTGGCCTTGCCATCTAGCTTGTCAGTTGTGCATTCGGCATTTCATGTCTCCATGCTTCAAAAATATGTGTCGGATGAGTCCCATGTACTTTCTCTTAAATTAGTTGAGTTGGGTCCAAACATATCTTTTGAGGAGGAGCCTATAGCCATTTTTGATAAGCAGTTTCGGAAGTTTAGGACCAAAGATATTGTTCCGGTGAAGGTGCAATGGAAACATCGTTCAGTTGGTGAGGTGACTTAGGAAAGTCAAATATGTGTGTTTAATATCCTCATCTTTTTTAGTTTTCAGGTACTATCTTTTGCTTTATGTTCAAGGACGTACATAATTTTTAGTAGTGGATAATGTAATGACCTAGTCGGGTATTTTTGAAAGTTTCATGAATTACCATTTTGCCCCTCCCTATATCGACCTTGAGGCTTTTATGTTTGAGTTTCGAAAGTTTGTTTCAATATTTTTGTTCAGAGTTGAGAATTTTGTAAGATTTGATTTTTAAAGGCTTAAGTTGCTTAAGAGTGGTTTTTGGTGTGTTTTGGAGTTTTAGTGTCCGAATGGAATTTTGCCGATTCCATCAGTCCCGTAAAGTGGATTAATATCTAGGAGAGTTTTCAATTTTAGATTTTGAGTCTTTTTAGGAATTTTAGGTTCCAAGTTGTGAATCTGTTGAATTTTAGCCTTTGGGTTGACTTTGGTCAACATTCGAGGTTCGGATGCTCAGATTGGAAATCCGAGAATTCCATTGGATTTGGGGAACGATTTTCGGCCTACGTGGGGTATAACTTATTTGTTGTGACGTTCTAAGCTTGTTTTAGCCTTTTTAGGTATTCTGTTAGTCTCTTCTGATTTTCACGGATGTCAGGTCAAGAAGACATTTCTGGCCTTTTTGAGGGTTCCATTGAGTCCAGAAGGTTGACAGCATTTGATTTTTATATATGGTTTGTGTGCACAGGGTTCCGGACGAATTCTGAGGGTCTTTTGTAGTTTGATCATTGGATGATTTTTCTTATGCGGAGGTCCAACAAATTAAATCTCGTGTTCGCAGGTAGGGGTTCATGTTTGCGAAGAACCCCTGACAATGTTTAAACCCAAACTTTAGGGTTTCTTCCCCATTCTTCATTTTTGGAGCTTTGAGAACTCGGTGGAGGCGATTTCAATCTTTTTTTCAAGATAAAATAATTGGGTAACATTTGTTAACTCTAAATCATTAATTACTCTTTATATTTATTGAATTTATGAACTTATATCAAGATATGGGTTGATAAATTGTGGGTTCTTCATGAAATTGAGTTTTAAAGTAAAAGTGAGTTTGTGAACTGATTTCTTTTTCAAAATGATTTTCACCAATGAGTTCCCAAACCTTCCGTTCAAGTATTAAATTTCATATTAAAATCTTATTTTAGGAATTGGGTATTGTGTTGAATGACCTAATTATCAAAGAATTGATGTGGGTAATGTTGTTCTAGAAATTATTATGAATATTTGATTTATATAGATTGTGTGGCTTTGAAAGTCATTCAGAAGGGGAGGAGTTAACTCTTGGAGTGATTATTAATTGATTTAAGGCAAGTAATCTCTTAAACCTTGTATTCTAGAAGAATTTGTGTATTCTATTTGTTGTTTGCATGTTAGGAGTAATGGAATGAAGTTAAGGGTTAATTGTCCACTTGATAAACATTAATGAATAAAAAGGTGTTGAAATGAAAAGCTATGTGATGAATATGATGATGTGAATCGCCTTGTTGTGATCCTTATTGATTGATTAATGAAATGTTTGATAACACGAATATGGACTTGAATTGCATGAATTATTGTCTCTTTCATGTGGTGTGATATTCCTTGTATGCATTTATTGTTAAACACTGTGATGAGACATGTGACATTTATGATTTTGAAGTCATTTCCGACAAGTGTTATTACGCTGAGGTTATTTCCGCAGAGTACTTTTATGTCGAGGTCATTTCTGGCTAGTGATAATATATAAAGCCAATTGGAAATGGTCCCTGTTAGTAATATTGTGTTGATGAAATATAGTTCCGGTGAGAGATTGATTATTATAATTTGATTCATTTTGATGCTTATGTGTGACTTACTTGTTACTTGTGGTTGATACACTTGTTATGTGTGATTATTCTACTTGACCATTCAGATTAACTTAATTGATTCATTTTCTAATTGATTTGTGACTATTGAACTATTTTTATTGGGCCTTGTGAGTCGTATATTATATAGTGAGAAGTCTAGAACTATTGAAAGATGATGGGCTTGGCGACCTCTAGTTTGAAGTACGTTAGGATGATTTATGTGCAGGTTGTAGTTTGAGGAGGTTTGGTTGGAGTGTAAGGCATATTCTATTTCTAGCTAGATACCTTGTTTATTAGGTTGCTTGATGGGTACCGTGTTGTTGGTACTCACCACATGCTTCTACACTTGTGTAGGTTCAAAGCCCAGTATAGCGTGATTTCCCTTCTCTACTTTCTGAGGCTTACAAAGGAATATTGAGAGGTAGCTACTTGTCATCCCAGCAGGACCTCATTTCCTTTCCTTTATGCTTTGTTCTATTTGAGAAGCAAAAACTGAGACTTGTATTTTTTTTAGTTTAGTACTTTATGTATGTAGTGGCTTGTACACGTAACAACCAGAAGTTTCCCGCTTTATTTTGTTCTTGTTTTATATTTCCGCATTCATTTCATTTCATTGGTCTGAGGCTTACTTGTCTTGATGAGAGTAGACAAGTGCCATCACATCCCGTTTTGGGTCGTGATAAACACTAAGGTCCAAAAAAACATAACAAAATGTCTATATATCTATGAATCCTCTAAACATAAATGAGAAGTGACTACTGGGATAAGAACCTCAGTTTACCTTGAACATATAAACATAAGGTATTCGATATGTGTCAACTAAGCCCCAGAAATAGAGAGGGGCTCACCAATAGCAAAAGATATTGAACCAAATGAGTGGTCTGATCACGTGTCTATGTACCTAAGTATGCATCAATGAAAATACGCACAGACCCGAAAAAAGGGTTGTATGAAAAGATGAAATGGTACTGTATATAAAATGGCAGAATGAAACATATCGTACCTATCAGACCAATAGAAGTAGCTAATATAGTCATAATCATGACATATGAAGCGTAAAAATAAGGTCGTACAAACTTTCTTAAGGATACCTCTTTTATCATATTTTATTTCTTTATGGGAGTAATAATGTAACCAACATAAACTACCATTTGAGGGCATAAAGACTGATCTTGTCCCGGTCAAGTAAGCCAACTCATACCTTGCCGAGTATGCGACATACGTGTACATATCATGTGGATCCATAACTAACCCTTACTAGGGGCATAAAAATAAGTCTCCCCAATTAACTATACGATCTATGTCGACAAAAGTAGCTTTAGGCATTCATCATTTAGACTTTTGACTTCACAGTTAAATATTTAACTCCCTTATGATCATGTTATCATGGGATAGCTCATAAGCTCTTAGTCATAACATTCAAGGACCATACTTCATCGTTTTAATTCATATCATCATACATTTAAACAATAAATCATGTATCGCAATTTTACATTCATGAGAGACGCGTAGCATATCATAATAATGAAGTTAAAGAATAATAAGAAAGTATCATAAGATCTCACATTTGAGAACATTCATAACACATAGTTCTAGGGCTCAAAAACATAAGAATTTCCAAGAAAACATCAACAAATCGTCAAAGAATTATCATGAATTCATAAAGAAAATCATGAAAGTAATTCTCAAGATAAAAATTTCTTATTTCAATATTCATTTGTAACTTCATGTAGAAATTCTTAGAAAACTCATGGGTGAAAGAATCATACAGAAATTGAAGTACATTCATGGAGGTTTTTTAAGTTTCATAAAGAATCAAGAATAATTCAAGAATATGCGATTGCGTCCTGACCTTAATTCCTTAATGGAGGATTCTTTCAAATCATGGAAATGTAGTTTGTGCGAAAGAACAATGTGTTCCCACGTATAAAGATAGCCTTACATACCCGGAAGAACAATAATTGTTGAAGAAAAGCTTTGGGCTTGGAACCTTATTGCTTGAACTTGAGAAACCTTGTCGGACCCGATTCGTTCCATTTGAGGTTCCAAATGAACCTATCTTAGAATGGAAGTGTGGAAATTTGGGGCCTAAGGGTCGGTTTATATTTTTCCTAAAGGCTAGAAAAATTATCTCTAAAGGTTGTATCTATCATGTTTTTTGGATTAGGGATGCACATTCTGAAACCCATACTCTTGAGTTAATTTTGATTGTTAATAATTTTTTAGGAAGTGTTTACTAATGATCTACTCGGTGTTCCTTCCAAAAGGTAAATAAACTTCAATATTGACCTTTTTCTAGATACATAACCTATCTTTATTCCTCCTAGCTTAGGCAAAAATTAAGAAGTTAAAGGATAACTGGAAAGATTTATTGTATACGAGTTTTATTAGATCAAGTATCTCGCAATGGGGTGGGATACTCCGATGTTGTTTGTTCGAAAGAATGATGGTTCACTTAGTATGTATATTCATTACCGACAATTTAAAAAGGTCATGATAAAGAATAAGTATTATATTCCAAGAACTTATGACTTGTTTGATCAACTATAAGGTGAGAATTTCTTGTCAAAGATTGATCTTTCATCAGGGTATCCTCAGTTGAAGGTGATAGAAAGTTACATTTCGAAGATGGCTTTTTGAACTCGATA
Source organism: Solanum acaule (assembly GCA_036250505.1). Lineage (NCBI taxonomy): Eukaryota > Viridiplantae > Streptophyta > Magnoliopsida > Solanales > Solanaceae > Solanum > Solanum acaule. Next base: position 32,511 of record JAJOOR010085861.1, on the reverse strand, counting down.
TGGTCATTATGAGTTTCTTGTGATGTCATTTGGTTTGACTAATGCCTAGGGGCATTCATGGATCTAATAAATAAAGTGTTCAAGCAATACCTTGACATGCTCGTGATTGCGTTTATTGATGATATTTTAATTTTACTTAAGGAGTGAGGATAAGCATGTTGATCACCTCAGGGTTGTGTTGCAAATTCTCAAGGATCACCAATTGTAGGCTAAGCTTAGCAAATCTGGGTTTTGGTTGAGGTATGTTGCTTTCTTGGTCGTATTTTTTCCTATGAGGGTGGTCTTATTGTTCAGAATGGCTCAAAATCATCTGTTGTTTTAGATGTGAAGGCTCAGTAAGATCTTGATTTGATTATGGTTGAGTTGAAAAAGTCAATTTTTTTAAAAAACTCATTGGGGATTTATTCCAATTGGAAGATGGTGTTCTTCCTTACCAAGGTTGGCTATGTGTTCCAAATATTGATGAGTTTAGGCATTCAATTTTAGTTGAACCTCACAATTCTCAGTTTCTATTCACCTAGGACCAACAAAAATGTACCATGATTTTCGGAAGGTCTATTGGTTGAATGGGATGAAGAAAGATATTGTGGAATTTATGGCCAAGTGTTCAAATTGTCAACAAGTTAAAGTTGAACATTAGAAATTAGGAGGTTTGTCCCAAGACATTAGCATTCCTTGGAAATGGGAAAAATTGAATATGAACTTCATTACGGGTTTACCTCGTACTCGTTGACAGTCTGATTCGATTGGGTAATTATTGTTGACCGAATGACTAAGTTGGCTCATTTTCTTTCTATGAAGACCTCATTTTCAGGTGAAGACTATGCTAGACTCTATATTCGGGGAATGGTGAATTTTCATGGAGTGCCTTTATCCATTATCTCTGATCAAGGTACTCAATTTATTTCTCTCTTTTGGAGGTTGTTTCAGAAAGGTCTTGGTACTCAAGTGAAGCTTAGTACATCTATTCATCCTCAGACTGATGGTCAAGTCGAGCATAATATTCAAACTTTGGAGGATAATCTTGTGTGATTGATTTTAAATGTAAGTTGGGATGATCACTTGTTTGCTTATAATAATAGTTCTCATTCAATTATCTGAATGTCTCAATTTGAGGGTCTCTATGGTAGGAGGTGTAGGTCTCCTATTTGTTCGTTTGTGTCACGAACCAAAAATTGATGTAATGGAACTCGTATTATTCCACCAAGACAAGTCATCCTAAAATGCAACTATTATGACAAAGTGCATAAATAAAATAAAAATACAGTTTAATAAAAATTGATAATGCGAATAACAATTCCACTTAACTAAATCCCCAAAAACTAGTTATCACGTGCACAAACTTCTTATGTATTACAATAGATTTGAAAGAAAACCACAAGTCTCAAATGACATTGTCACTGAAGTAGAACAAGATCACAAATAGGAGAAGAGGTTTGTTGGAATGGCAAATAGCTACCTAAGAAATCTCCACAAGAATCATGTACATCAAGGGTGTTTGTGATAGTCTTGAGGCAATCAAGAAACCAGTAAATGAAACAAAAAAGGTGTTTATGTTTGTTTGAGGTCTTTGACCAAGATATTAGGACTTCTAAACCGCTATGCTAACCAAACAACCTTATCTCACTTATCATCAGTTTGTTTTATCGTTGCAAGCATATGAACAAATGCTCAATATCATTAATGAAGAAACAGAAAACATACCACGCCATGACCAAGCCTTTGTTCGCCAAAGAGGATGAGGATGGGGTCTAGGCGAAGGTGGATTCAATTCAAGATGTAGAGTATTCAATCCAACAACAAGATACAATCGAAACCCTTACCAAAACTCTAACTTCAATGAAAATAAAAATGAGCATATTATGAAAATTTTCAATTGTAAGCAAACCTCACCACACCAACCAGGAGAAAACATTGTGAAATGTCAAATATGTGGAAAGTTCAATCACACTGCCCTTGAATGTTGGAATCTCTTTGATCATTCATTCTAATCAGAGGAAAATTTGCGAAAGGCACTAGCTGCAATGAGTTTGAAAGCTGAAGAAGATATAAACGTGTATGCAGATTCAGGAGGAACAACACACATTTTAAACGACACAGGTAAGCTCTCTAAAGTCGTTACGGAAAAATTTGAATATTTTTTCTCATCGGTAATGGATAAAGTTTGAATATTTCTCATATTCGTTACGGAAAAATTGAGACTCAAAATGGTACATTAAACCTTAAAAATGTTCTACTTGTTCGAAACATTAAAAAGGACTGATATATGTGGGACAATTAGCTCAAGAGATTGCATGTACCATTTCGCTCAATGCTAACAATATTTTTTGTTAAGTCACGGGAGGGAAACCTACTTGGTAAAGGAAGCGAAAATGGAGGGTTGTATGCAGTAGATGAAATAAAGCATCAAGCCTTTTATGTTTTCAAAAATCCTACCTCTAAAAACATTTAGCACTAGAGAATGGGTCACCCTCATACAAAACTTTTGAATCTTTTGCACTCAAAAAATTTAATATATGTTTCTAGTTGGGAACCAGGAAAATCAGCATTAGTTGCCAAATGGGAAAGAATTGCAAAATTCATTTTTCTTCATCCAATAAAGTTTTGACATCTCCTCTAGATAAATTACATTGTGATTTGTGGGGTCCTACTCCAATTTTATCTTGCCAATAATTTAAATACTATTCAATTATAGTTTATGATTCTACTCATCACTACTCATGGATTTTTCCTCTAAAGAAGAAATCTAATTTCTCTGAGAACTTTCTTAAATTTCAAAGACTTTGAAAATCAGTTTGAAAGAAAAATATTTTTTTTTTCAAAGTGATGGTGGAGGTGAATTCACTTCAATTGAGTTTGAAAATCATTTATTTCAATGTGGCATTCATCATCAATTTTCTTGCCCACTTTCACTACGCTGAAAATTTTAAATCCTTTCTTTAAATTGTTTAATCGTCATTCTGACTATGGGAGTCTGAATGTTTCTGGATGCAAGTGCTTTCCATATTTAAGAGACAATGGCAAAAACAAGTTTCCAAAGAAAATGTATCCTTGTGTTTTTCTTGGATATAGTCCTATTCACGACGGGTATAGATGTCTTGATCTCTCAACTAATAAAGTTTGGATTTCACGACATGATGTTTTTGATGAAATTATTTTTCCATACTCTCCTTTAAAAGAAATGTCTATAAAAGAAAATTTAGAAGTCACAACATTTCCAGATTTAGATGCGTGGAAGAAAGAGATTGACTTTACAATTCAAAAATGAAGCGCACAACGAGAACACACAACCAAACCAAGGCAAAAGCATGTGAATTTACTCAACCATTACTCTCAATCAAAGGAACACCGCCTATTTTATCCACTACTAAAAGAAATCAACTAGGGGAGGCAAATTGTATACACAGTCCTCCAATCAAGCTACCACAACAAGCCAGTGATATATAACAAGTCAAATAAAACGAATGTGCATGAAAACCCCAAATCACACATTATAAGAATAGAGGGATAAAACCATGAAATCTCATCCAAAGAAGGGATACCTGGCACCTTAGCCTCAAGCCGCCCTGAAAAGGCATAGACTGGATCATATATGATCGCAACCTTAATACCTGAAGTAGTACCGGCAATACCAAAGGCACCACCTCTAATCGAAGATGCTGAAATCCTATGAGACTAACCTAACTGAACACATCTCACCATGATCCCATGCTGGGGATGAACTCTAGACTGATGGCATAACTTTCCATAGATACAACAAAGTATATCCACACTATCATGGGGAATATCATATGCTTGCACACCTGGGAGGTCAACTCCCACCTGGGAACTCCTTGGTCAGTGGCCAAACTCTCCAAAGTTATAAAAATTTCTATAGTCTAAAGCCCGCAATGAAGAATGTGGTGAGCAGCCCTTCCTACCTTTGTCAAGATCAGAACCACCCCCAGCCAACTATATTGGGACCCTACGACAATCTCTGACATAGTGGCCAACCTTGCCACACTCACAGCAATTGTCACCAAAAGTAACATGTTGCGAAGACGCAACTAGAGTAACATGACACCTAACATATGTAGGTCCAAGATGATCACTGCGAGAAGTAGGACATGAGCTTTTCCTTCCATAGGTACCACGACCCACCTAAAAACCCCTGAACCCTAAGATACTACCATTGAAGGCCTCGTAGGTCAAAATTGAAGATGACCCCCACTGAGTTGATACCCACCTTAAAGTGGAATGTTGTCACTGTTGTACTGATGGCAAGGCCTCTTACCACTATAGATGTAAGCCTCCAAACACTCCTACTCCACAGCCCTTACATGAATAACAACCTAGGAAAGATGGACCCCATTGCTATAAGATACTCTAACGCCAATCATAGTGGCAACGCCAACCTAATGAACCTTTGACTCAACTCTCGATTTGAAGGAAACAATGTGGGACTAAGCCTGTCCCACTCTAGGAATCTTATCATGTACTCAAAAATAGATGAAGAACCCTACTAGAGACCAGGCGGCACAACTTTTCCTTGAGAAGCACCTGTTGCACCAAGAACCACACTTGTTTCTAGTAAACCCTCGAAGAATCTTGAGGCACCAAGGCAATTAATAATCATGTTAGGGCCTACGCTCCCCCAAATTCTCTGGACACTGACGAATGTCTCCGATCTCAAATTATATGCTTGACTAAGTCCCTCTAACCTAAGAACATGTTGAAACTTTGATAGAATGTATTAATGTGCCATCTACGTCTATCACATACCTTGTGTTATCCATCGAAGAGAGTGTAGATTTCAAACAAACAGATTTAGAGGTTAATCGAACCACAAGCACGTGATAAAGAGTTAAGAATATAATTTCCTAAGAATTCCCTATAGCCTCCCAAGATAGGATACAAACATCTCCACACCGATCTATAGGAATTACTAGGCATTTTCCCTCATACCAAATATGTCGATCAACCCAGAGCTTTGATACCAACTTGTCATGACCCAATTCCTCAATTAATGATGGCACCTACTACACACCACTAGTAGGTAAGCTTAACCCTTAGCCTGGAGCCACAAGAAATTGGCTATCAAGTGAAAGTTAACAACAAAATGCATGAAGCTTATACCAAATAGAAGAAAGGGTAATCAACAGAATGCAATACAAGAAACTATCCCCACTACCTGACATCAGTCAATAGTCGAGCATCTAATCAAAATAAGAGTAGAAGGCCTTTACAAATACAAAATAAGTACAGGTTGTCTATAAATACAATATAAAGACTAAGCCTAAAAATGACAGAAACAGGTAAATACGAATGGAAGGAGCTCACACTAGTCTCTGAAGTCCAAACTCCAAACTTTAAACTTCTACGCGCTACTCCAAATCAATGGCGAGAACTCAAACTATGATCTATAGGAGAAGAAGTGTAGTCTGAGTAACAAAAATGGTACTCAATAGGCATCGATTGATTGAGCTCCAAAGATAAAGCAAGTTTCATGACCTAAGCCTACAACCTGGACGTGACCGGCACTCGAGAATCATTGCTAGTCCCCAAGCAAACCCTTATCTTGGCTGGCTACAAGCGGAAGACTAACTCGACCATACATAAGCTTAAAACTGAATTAAATTCATTGAACTCCAATAGTGAACTTTAAGAAAATCTTAACAATACTCAAAAGAAAGTAATGCAGAAAACTCTTCAACTCTGCCTATTTATGAAGCCTCTACTATTACAGAAAGATATCGAAACAAAACCCACGACATCTCAAAACTACTAACTGTAAGTTAAAGGTATAGGTAAAGTCCTTCAAAATATAAGAAGGCTCAACAAAGTTAGCTAAAATATCCCATACCTCAATGAAACGCCTGTTAATGATCCTGAATACCTGTATCTGCATCATGAAATTATGCAAACCAAATGGCTCAGTACATGGTATGTACGAGCATGTAAGGAAAATTCTAAAGCATAAACATAAGGTTGAACTTGATAAAAAAGAAAAATACTTACCTCTTAACTCACTCAACTAAACTCAACTCAAGAATATACTCAACTCAAAGATACTCAACTCAACTCCAAGGTACTCAACTCAAGATACTCAAGGATAAAGCAACAATAAAAGATGCAATGTATGGAAAACTTTTAAACTGTAGATAATAACTCAATTTTATTGAAGAATACAATAATAACTCAATTTGTATATAAAAATACAATACAACTCTGTGGGAGTTTTCTAATCGACAACCATCACTATGAGCTATGTGATGATACAGCGTCTCGCCCACACTGCCAGAACTGTCCTATACTTTGTCGAGGTATAGAACCTACTACTAAGTGGATCCACTAGTCTATGATAAAAAGTATTAAGGAATGATCTAATATGTATGACCCTTTCTAACCACATTGGATACATGGTTAATGGAGGTTGTAGGTTGTCTAAACTCTCCCCCATATCGGTGCTCAATACTACTCCAAAAATATAACTAGCTCATATGTTTAAAAACATAACTCTTTCTGTGGTTTGAGATTATTACTCAAAAGGTTTTCTCTTAAAAGAGATTGTACTAAATACTTCTTATGAAATAGTTTTGGAAATCGGTGTTCCTCTCTGCTTAAATGTAAAAACATTTACTCTTGTTAATACTTAGTTCCCATATATTCATTTTGGAAAAAAAAATTATCCGAACTCTACTCGTTCTCAAGCTCAAGTGCTAAAGTCTTCAAACAGGTTTAAAGTGATTGTAAAAGTGTAACAACCCGTAAAATGGTAGGTTGAACTAGAGCCTAAACGTGGGGGTTAACATCAAGGGTTAAGGGCAAGGGCTAAGGGTTTTGGGTAAACGACATGGCTAGGGGGCCAAGGCTGCCTAAACTAGGCCTAGCCACTACCTAACATGACCACAAGGGTCTTCATGACCCGTTGTGACCACCATGAGTCGTGGTGCCACCCGTTGTTGACAAGGCAGTGTGCCTTAAAAAGGTGTCAAGCCAAGGCTCTCCTTCACGAGCCACTTCACGGCTCATGGTCATGACCACGGGCCATGGGAAGACTAGTGGGGTTGCCTTGGCCTTGGGGGAGAGGTGTCATGTTGAGGGTGCTACTGGGCAAGGGACCACGGGAGCCCATGGTGCCCTTGAAGAGGCGTGAAGTGGTGGTCATGAAGATCACCTAGGAACTTGAGGCAAGGTTTTGAAGCCATCACACTGCCTTAAGACGATGACCTTCACCACGACTTGTGGTCTTGACTATGGATCGTGAGAGGTCTCGTGGTCATGCCTTGGCCTCATAGGAGGTCGGCAAGTTGGTGGAGGCTACTTCCCAAGGGACCCTGGGTACCACCACGAGCCGTCGTCCCCTAGACGGGCCGTATAGATGGTCATGGTCCCTGGAAGGGTTGTCTAGTCGAGGGTCTTTTAGAAATTTCCTATTTAATTAGTTATTGTATGGGGTCGATTTTAATTATTTTATATTACTTATATAAATAGTTTTAAGTCTTAAAACACTTTATTTATTCCTCTATTCTCAAATACCCAAATCAAAACCCTAAAGTTCTTCCTCTCAATGTTTCTCTCTCTAGAAACCTCCATTGAAGAAGAAGAAGGAGTGGAAGCTAGGGCTTGAAGATTCAAAGTGTTTCTTCTCAAAGTTTGAGGAGAACTCCATTAAGGTATGGTAGTATTCATCCTTGATTTAGTTTCATTCAAGGTGCCCCTTCAAAAATGATTCCAAGTTTTCAAAATCCCCCAAAACCTAGGGTTTTCAATCTATGCATGGGTTCGATTCCAAACCGTTTCAAAGGTTTATATATGATGAATTATGAATGGATTATTGAATTAATGTTGAATTATGGTGAATTTCTCCAATGAACCCATGTTTCCCCAAAAATCCTAAGTTGTGAATTGAGATTGGGAATCGATTAATCGTGAAAGTATGTAATATTGTTTATGTTTATATTGAATTAGTTATTGAATCATGTTAATTCCCTTATCTAATGTAGTTTTCTAGATGTTTGGGTTGAGATTGATTCATAGCCTTGAAGGGCAATTTCATGAAGGATTTATGTATTATTATGATATGAAGTATTTGTGTGTGATCTCAATGAAATTATGATGATCATGTTTAGAATGCAACGGTGTTATGATTGAAAGATTATTCTCAATTAACACTCATAAATGATGATGAAAGAAGGTAAAGGGTTTCTATAATGTGATGTTGTATCTTGAATTGGTAGGCCTAGGCATCCTCTTCTTGTATAAATGAAAGTAATGTGAATGTTGTACCTTGAATTGGTAGACTTAGGCATCCTCTTCTTGTGTAATTAATGTGTCTTGAATTAATTAACATGAATCGGTAGACCTAAGGTTGGTAGCCTTTTTATAAATGTATGATAAAGTATTCTAGGCTATGTCTTGAACTGGTAGACTTAATATTGGTAGCCCTTCATGATGATTCTAGAATTAATGTAATGATAAACCTTGAATTGGTAGACCTAATATTGGTGGCCCTTTCATGTGTGAAATGATGAACCTTGTATCGGTAGACGTAATGGTGGTGGCCCTTCTTGAACATTCAATGAGTTGTCCATGTAATGTACCTTGATTCGGTACACCTAATGGTGGTGGCCCTTTCATGTGTAATGTACCTTGGATCGGTAGGCCTAATGTTGGTGGCCCTCTCAAGTACACTAATGTTAAAGAATATGAAATACTATATGGGAATGGAAGCTACGCACCGAGTGGATATGGTAACATGGAAGTTCTCCCCACGTTAGGCCATATTTCAATGAACATATTTCTTATACCATAACTATGTGCCCGCATAGGATATTAGCTAGTGGATCCACCTAAGCTAAAATGTTACCGGTCCTACCCTAGGCAAGTAGACCACATTTTTACAGTGTGGGGATATATAACACCGGATTCCATGGTTTGCTCTCATGGTCTATGTCGGTTAATGCTTATTCCCATCATGTGAGATGTGCACTATGGTTACTTAAGATGTTCTATGAAGTGTAGATGGGAGTATGGGATGGTATCCATACATTGCACGAGTAGGCTTTGAGTGGGCTATACTGAGTTCTCTAATGTCTTATTGACTAATGAATGAAAGTGCTCTTAATGAAGCTAATGAAGAATGTTGACTTATATGCTTAATGAGATGATGCATGTTTTACTTGGATTGTATTATGAGTTGCTTCCTTTTCATGACTTATGAAATGTTTATGTTCCTTATGTATGAGTATTGTCTAAAAATAAAAAGGAAAAATGGTAAGTTCACTCTTGGTGGCCTTAATATGGTACTTAGTGTGGATGGTGGTATGGGACGCTATTCATATATTGCACAAAGTATAGCTTGCGGTTACTTAAGGTGAAGGCTTTAATGTGATGATATGGTTTGTATGTTAATTATACTTGTATCTTATGCTTCTTATACTTATGTTCATGAAGTTTTCTCAAAATTGGCATATGCATGGTTTTCAACCAAATGTCTGTTTGAAGCATGGTTTTTGCATGGCTATCATACTTAGTACATTAAATGTGCTAACCCATATTTCTTCTATTTTACTACAAGTGTACGTCCGGCAAGTGAGTTGCTTTCCGTCTAGTTGAAGCTTGGATTGAGTTCTTCCAAGACTAGTGGTATGTCCTCATGGATCCGAGGACAAGTGTTCATTTCTTTCATGTAATAGACATTTTTAGAGTTTCTATTGTAAAGGGCCGTGACCCTACTTTTGTTTCAAGATATTTTTAGATAGCCATGTGAGACAAGTAGACTTTCGTTGTTTTAAATGATGTTTTTCTATTTTATGGATTTAAAAAAAAGTTTTAATTCTGTTCCATTTTACTTATATCGAATGTTATGAATTCTATGAGGCTTGTATGAGGCTCTTTGGAGTCTTGTACATCGTGTTACATCTAAGGGGTACTCCTGGGTCGTGACAAATATGGTATCAAAGAACAAGATTTTAGGAATGGTTTTTAGGATTGATGTCTTACAAGCCACATCTAGTAGAGTCTTGTTCATGGGTGTGAGTCGCGACACATTTATGAATGAGAGGTTATAGGACATTAGGAAGTTACCCTTATTTCGTTATTCCTTAAGTCGTGCCTTAGATTTTAACTCTATGAAGTGCTTTTCCTAACCCTTCTCTTGTGTTTCTAGGATATGAATACAAGGGCGAACGCAAGAAGGATGGAAGAGGAGATTGTGAATAAGGGAGTTCCTCCCCAAGGTCCTCAAGGTGACCAAGTTCCTCTAGGCAATTAAGTTCTGGTGGATCCCCTGACCATGACCAATGAAGAAGTTAGGTCGACTCTTTTGATGATGGCTCAAGCCGTAACTACTCAATCCCAAGCTATGACGGCCCAAGCTAATAGGGGTGTTGAAGCTCATGTGAATCTTATTGTGAGTACTATGGCTTCTAAGTTGAGAGACTTTGTGAGGATGAATCCTCCGGTATTTCTTGGTTCCAAGGTGTGAGAGGATCCCTAAGAGTTTTTGGATGAGGTGTACAAGGTAGTTAATGCTATGGGGGTGACTTCTATAGAAAAAGTGGAACTAGCCGCGTATCAATTGAAGGATGTTGCCCAAATTTGGTTCACTCAATGGAAGGCTAATAGGCCATTAGGAGTGGGGCCTATAGATTGGGAATTATTCAAGGAAGCATTCCTTGGTAGGTTCTTTCCTCGTGAGAAGAGGGAGGTTAGGATGGAGGAGTTTATCAATCTTAGGCAAGGTAACATGAATCTTCAAGAGTACTCTTTGAAATTTACCAAATTGTCTAAATATGCCCCATCTTTGGTGTCAAACCCTAGGGATGAGATAAGTCATTTTGTTACGGGTGTATCCGACCTAGTTGAGGAAGAGTGTCGTACAGCAATGCCCCATAATGATATGAACATTTCTAGGCTTATGGTATATGATCAATCTATTGGAGGAGTCCAAACTTAGATAGAAGAATAGGGAGATGAAGAGAGTTAGATCCGATGAGCAAGGTCAACCAAGGTTCAAAAAGAGAGCTCCAAACCAAGATTCTTCAATCACTCCTAGGGTTAACCAAGAGAAAGGTGGTGGATCTTCATTTTCTAAACCTACTTGCACCAATTGTGGAAAGAAGCATTATGGGAAGTGCCTAGCCGGTACTAATGGGTGCTATGGTTGTGGAAAGGTTGATCATCAAGTGAAAATTGTCCTACTCTTACGGCCAAGGGAAGGGAGGCCAAACAAGCTTCTCTTAGTGTCCCGGATCTTTATGCTACAAAGAATAGTCGTTTTTATGCACTTCGGGCTAGAGATGACAAAGGAGCTCTTTCGGATAAAGGCACCGGTATGCGATGGTTTCTTTTAGTTGTGGTTGTTGTATTGAGGTCCCTATTTTATTTTCATGTTAGCCTTAGTTGGGATTATTCCTAAGGGGGAGTTGGTATGTTGAATAGTAAGGTTGTTGAGAGTTTTGATATCCTTATCACTTTCTTCTATTCCTATTCAAGCTTGAGACCAAGAGTTCCTCGTGGCTTATTTTATGTTTTGGAGTCATGTGTGATTTATGTGTTTCTAGGGTCTCCATATGATATGCATGTTCTTGATGAATTTATGTTTAATGAGAAAATGAATCTTTATGATTTATATTCCTCATGTTGATGTGAATCTATAATGAGTTTCCTAAACGCTTCATGAGTTGACTTGTTGAACACGCTTAAATGTGTCTTGAGAGGGATTGCATAATTTGCTTTATGATGTTATAATGAGCATGATGTGAGTTGGAGAAGGAAATTCCTCCAATGAAATGAGAAATGTTGATGTTTTAATGCATAATGAGTTTGTAGATGTAGTTCCTACTTCCTTTTGTTGCATTGAGCTTATTGATGTGGAGTTGATGTTTCCTCCTATGATTTGTTCATTGATTATGATGTTTCATGCATGATGGGCTTCTAGTCTTGAGTTTTTATTTCCTTAAAGTGTCATTCAAGGACGAATGTTCCTAAGGGGGAGATAATGTAACGACCCAAAAAATGGTAGGTTGAACTAGAGCCTAAACGTGGGGGTTAACGTCAAGGGTTAAGGGCAAGGGCTAAGGATTTTGGGTGAAGGCCATGGCTAGGGGGCCAAGGCCGCCTAAAACTAGGCCTAGCCACTGCCTACCATGACCACGAGGGTCTTCACAACCCGTGGTGGACACCACGAGTCGTGGTGCCACCCGTGGCTGGCAAGGCAGTGTGCCTTAAAAAGGTTCCAAGCCAAGGCTCTCCTTCAGGAGCCACATCACGACTCGTGGTCATGACCACGGGCCATGGGAAGGCTCGTGGGGTTGCCTTGGCCTTAGGGGAGAGGTGTCATGTTGAGGGTGCTACTGGTCAAGGGACCACGGGCCGTGGTACCCTTGATGAGGCCTGAAGTGGTGGTCATGAAGATCACCTAGGAGCTTAAGGCAAGGCTTTGAAGCCATGACACTGCCTCAAGACCACGACCTTCACCACGACTCGTGGTCTTGACAATGGATCATGGGAGGTGTCTTGGTCATGCCTTGACCTCATGGGAGTTCGGCAAGTTGGCGGAGGCTATTGCCCAAGGGACCACGGGCACCACCACGAGCCGTGGTCCCCTAATAGGTCGTATAGATGGTCGTGGTCCCTGAACAAGGCTGCCTAGTCTAGGGTCTTTTATTAATTTCCTATTTAATTAGTTATTGCGTGGGGTCGATTTTAATTGTTTTATATCACTTATATAAATAGTTTTAAGTCTTAAAACACTTCATTTACTCCTCTATTCTCAAATACCCAAATCAAAACCCCAAAGTTCTTCCTCTCAATATTTCTCTCTCTAGACACCTCCATTGAAGAAGAAGAAGAAGGAGTGGAGGCTAGGGCTTGAAGATTCAAAGTGTTTGTTCTCAAATTTTGAGGAGAACTCCATTAAGGTATGGTAGTCTTCATCCTTGATTTAGTTTCATTCAAGGAGCCCCTTCAAAGATGATTCCAAGTTTTCAAAATCCCCCAAAAACCTAAGATTTTCAATCTATGCATGGGTTCAATTCCAAAACGTTTTCAAAGGTTTATATATGATGAATTATGAATGGATTTTTGAATTAATTATGAATTATGGTGAATTTCTCCTTTGAACCCATGTTTCCCCAAGAATCCCAAGTTATGAATTGAGATTGGGAATCGATTGATCATGAAAGTATGTTGAATTGTTTATGTTTCTATTGAATTAGTTATTGAATCATGTTAATTCCCTTATCTAATGTAGTATTCTAGATGTTTGGGTTGAGATTGATTCATAGCCTTGAAGGGCAATTTCATGAAGGATTTATGTATTATTATGATGTGAAGTATATGTATGTGATCTCAATGAAAGTATTATGATCATGTTTAGAATGCAATGGTGTTACGATTGAAAGCTTATTCTCAATTAACACTCATGAATGATGATGAAAAAAGGTAAATGGTTTCTATAATATGATGTTGTATCTTGAATTGGTAGGCCTAGGCATCCTCTTCTTGTATAAATGAAAGTAATGCGAATGTTGTACCTTCAACTGGTAGGCAGAGGCATCCTCTTCTTGTATAATGAATGTTTCTTGACTTAATGAACATGAATCGGTAGACCTAAGGTTGGTAGCCCTTTTATAAATGTATGATAAAGTATTCTAATGTCTTAAACCGGTAGACCTAATGTTTAGCCTTTCATGATGATTCTAAAAACTAATGTGATGCTAAACCTTGAATCGGTAGACCTAATGTTGGTGGCCCTTTCATGTGTGAAATGATGAACCTTGTATCGGTAGACCTAATGGTGGTGGTCCTTATTGAAGATTCAATGAGCTATCCATGTAATGTACCTTGATTCGGCAGACCTAATGGTGGTGGCCCTTTCATGTGTAATGTATCTTAGGTCGGTAGGCCTAATGTTGGTGGCCCTCTCAAGTACACTAATGTTAATGAATGTGAAATACTCTATGGGAATGGAGGCTAAGCACCGAGTGGATATGGTAAGATGGAAGTTCTCCCTATGTTAGGCCGAATTTCAATGAACATCTTTCTTATCCCTTAACTAGGGGTGTACAAGTCAAACCGTAAAATCAAACCGAACTGACGAACCAAATCAAACCGGAAAAAAAAAACGATTTGTGGTTTGGTTTGGTTTGGTTGGTTTGGCAGTTGAAAAAAAATGACCACTCTTGGTTTGGTTTGGTATAAAAAGAAAAAAAGTCAAACCGAATCCAAACCAAACCGACAATATACATATATATATATATATATATTATTTTATTTTATTTATCGATAAAAAATATTATTTATAATCTACTTTGTTAATATATTTTTAGTTAGTTTATAGTTTTCAATGTTTATATATTTTATTTCAAATTTGGGCTTCTAAAATTTTGTAAATATTATATATCTAATTTTATTTTATTTATAGATAAAAAATATTATTTATAATCTACTTTGTTAATATATTTTTAGTTAGTTTATAGTTTTCAATGTTTCTATGTTTTATTTCAAATTTGGGCTTGTAAAATTTGTACATATTTTATTTTGTATTAAGATCCGAAGTTACAATTATATTGTTATAGTTTCTCAATTTCGAAGTTAACAAATTACTTTGTAAATATTTCGTTTTGTAGTCAGTTTGACTGTATCTTTTAATCTTATTAATTTAACATAATGAACGTTGATATTTCAAAAAAAAAACAAAATGTACTCATGTGAATTTTACCAACTTTACGAAAATTTCTATTCATTTAACCTTTCTTAAGTTTAGCTTATCACACAGGTAAGTGAAAATATATTTGATCTCTTTTTCAAACACCGTATAGTTGTAAAAAACCAAAAAACCGAAAGAACCGACTAAAATCGAAACCGAAAAAATTGACTTTGCGTGGTTTGATTTGGTTTTTAGATTTAATAAACCGACATAATTGGTTTAGGTTTTCTTTAATTAAAAACCAAATCAAACCGACCTATGTACACCCCTACCCATAACTATGTGCCCGCATAGGATATTAGCTAGTGGATCCACCTAAGCTAAAATGTTACCGGTCCTACCCTAGGAAAGCAGACCACCTCTTTACGGTGTGGGGCTATATGACAATGCATTCCATGGTTTACTCTCATGGTCTATGTCGGTTAATGCTTATTCCCATCATGTGAGATGTGCACTATGGTTACTTAAGATGTTCTATGAAGTGTGGGTGGTAGTAATGGATGCTATCCATACATTGCACGAGTAGGTTTTGAGTGGGCTATACTGAGTTCTCTAATGTCTTATTGACTAATGAATGAAAGTGCTCTTAATGAAGCTAATGAAGAATGTTGACTTATATGCTTAATGAGATGATGCATGTTTTACTTGGATTGTATTATGAGTTACTTCCTTTTCATGCCTTAGGAAATGTTTATGTTCCTTATGTATGAGTATTGTCTAAAAATAAAAAGGAGGAATGGTAAGTTCACTCTTGGTGTCCTTAATGTGGTACTTAATGTGGATGGTGGTATGGGACGCTATTCATATATTGCACAAAGTATAGCTTGGGGTTACTTAAGGTGAAGGATTTAATGTGATGAAATGGTTTGTATGTTGATTATACTTGTATCTTATGCCTCTTATACTTATGTTCATGAAGTTTTCTCAAAATTGGCATATGCATAGTTTTCAACCAAATGTCTGTTTTAAGCATGGTTTTTTATATAGCTATCATACTTAGTACATTAAATGTGTTAACCCATATTTCTTGTATTTTACTACAAGTGTAGGTTCTGGCAAGTGAGTTGCTTTCCGTCTAATTGAAGCTTGGATTGAGTTCTTCCAAGACTAGTAGTATGTCCTCATGGATCCGAGGACAAGTGTTCATTTCTTTCATGTAATAGACATTTTTAGACTTTCTATTATAAAGGGTCGTGACCCTACTTTTGTTTCAAGATATTTTTAGATAGCCATGTGAGACAAGTAGACTTCCTCTATTTTAAATGATGTTTTTCTATTGTATGGATTTAAAGAAAAGTTTTAATTTCGTACCATTTTCCTTATATCGAATGTTATGAATGCTATGAGGCATGTATGAGGCTCTTCGGAGTCTTGTACACCATGTTACATCTAGGCGGTACCCCTGGATTGTGACAAAAAGACTTCTCAAAATAAGGCTCATGCCGAATTATGGATGTGAAACACTCAATTCAAAGTTTTCAATAACCATATATATAGAACTCAATACTTGGAACTCAACAACTCTGAACTTAAGGACTCAATGATACTACTCATCTCGAGACTACTCGACTCATAGGGTTCATGCGGAATTATGGGCATGAACAACTCAACTCAAGGACCTTTATGGGTGACATGTAGTAGTCCCACAATTAGGAATATAATCTCAAAAGGGTTAGGAACTCAATACTCAAGAACTTAGAACTTGAAGATACTACTCCTCTCAAAGATACTCAATTTATGGAGTTCATGCGGAATTTATGGGCATGAATGACTTGACTCAAGGGTCGACATAACAATATGGATTCATGTATACGACTCATTTCATTCATATACTTGAAAATTCATTCTCAAAAACATATCAAAAGCATATTGCGGTATGATCATTGATGACTCGGTAAGTCATACTACATAAACATTTATGGTATATCTAGATACCATAATGCTTGAACATTGATGGCATAACTAGATACCATACTGCTTAAACGTTGATGACATAACTAGATACCATACAACTTAAACATTGATGTCATACTTAATTGTCATATGAATCATGTTTTAGAAAACTCTTTTCTCAAAACTCATCTTTACTTCCTCAAAAACTCAATTTAAAACTCAATTGTTGGCTTAAAAAAATCTTTTCAAAATTTATAACTCAAAATAGGGTTCATGTTGAAATATAGACATGAACAAATCAACTCAAGGATCTCAATAACAATACAGAAACTCAATAATAGGAATAGAATCTTTAAAAGAAACATGAACTCAATGAACTTATCTCAAGAATACTCGAATCTAGGGAAAGAATCATAGATTACTCTTTTACTGATCTGAAAGTAGATCTAGGGCGTGAGGATGAACTAGTCCAACACTATGATAGCCTTAATGTAACGCCCCACTATTTGAAAGAGCTAGAATTAGAAAGAACCATTTTTGGAAAGAACGAAAATTTTGAAATATGGCAAGTTATATTAAGTATGAGTTTTGGATCAACTTCAAACAACCATAACTCCTAGTACATGATGTGTTATGTGGGCTATTAGATATCAAATGAAAGGTCTTTCAATGAGTTTGCTAATTTTTGAGCTCGTATGAGGGAGATATGCATGTTTTAAGTCGGGATGTCTGGATAAGAAAAGTCACCCGCATTTAAGAGGGGTATTTTGGTCTTTTCATTACCCAATTGATTTATTTCGTTTTTAGTAATTAATTAGGGGTATAAACTGATTTTATTCGGTTTACATCATCATAATTACGCTAGGGCTTTGAGAGAAGAGAAAAGAGGAAATAAAGAGGAGACAAGCAGTTCTTGGAGATTTCTTGCAGAATCGAAGTTGTTTCGCCAAGGGTTAATCCCTAAAGAGGTATGTGACTTCTCATAGCATTGGGTTCTTTCACCCACACGCCAATCATGGTAATTTCAATAATAAATTCATTCTAGAAAGTTGAAGGTTGATGTTCTTGAATTATGCTCTTGAAATTGATTTTTGTTCATGAGATTGATGAGTTCTTGAGGAAATCATGTTGATTTTAGAGTTGTGCTTGATTAGATTCTTGTGTACATGTATTGGGTATCTGAATCTAAAGAGAATTTGAGAAAAAAAAATGAATTTAGTCGAATTAAGAACAGGAAATGAGTTGAAAATTCATCGGGTTAGCCTGGGGAAGGGCGATGCAACGCGCCCCAGTTGTGCCAGAGTGGCTGGGGAGGCGCGCCAGTAGTGCGCCAAGATTGAGCCACTGAACTTTAGGGGTTGGCACCCCACGCAAGTAGTGCACCCGGGACGTCTGCCCCCACCATTTTTTCGTTGTTTAGCCCATTTGAGTCCTTCTAAAGTGTACTAACACTTCCTATTGATTATAACTACTCTAAATAACTTCTAAACATCTAGAAATCATCCATAAACATGAATCATAACATTGAATCCATAAATTCAAATTCAAGGTAGAAC
The DNA here is from genome assembly GCA_036250505.1 of Solanum acaule. Classification (NCBI taxonomy): domain Eukaryota; kingdom Viridiplantae; phylum Streptophyta; class Magnoliopsida; order Solanales; family Solanaceae; genus Solanum; species Solanum acaule. The sequence goes on along the minus strand of JAJOOR010085861.1, from coordinate 14,367 downwards.
TAAGAGTCAAATCTTGAGAGTTATTCGAGTCATTTTAAGAAGTCTTTCTACAATCTTTTAAACTTGTTTTAAGACTTGATCATTGAGTTGAGCAAGAGTAAGAGTGAAGTTCATATTCTTTCAAACGTTATATGGGAACTAAGTATTCCCAAAGAGTAAATGTTTTCACATTTAAGATGAGAGGAAACACTGATTTCCAAATGAGTTTTCATGAGTAGTTTTGAGTCCATCTCTTTTAGAAGATAAGATTTTTAAGTAATAACCTCAAACCACAGAGAAAGAGTTATGTTTTTAAACATATGAGCTTAGTATATTCTGGGACTAGTATTGAGCACTGATATGAGGACGAGTTCATAATAACTCAAGTCTCCATAAATTATGTACCGGTAGAAAGGGTCATACTTTTTAGATGATTCATTAATGCTTTTTAGAATAGACTAGTGGATCCATTTATTTGAGGCGTTCTATATCATGGGAAGTTATAGGACAGTTCTGGCAGCGTGGGCGAGATGATGTATCATCACATAGCTCATAGTGATGGTTGTCAGTTACAGATACTCTCACAGAGTTATATTATACTTTATTATATATAAATTGAGTTTTCATTGTATTATTGAATACATTGATTTTCTACCTAATGTTTAAATGCTTTATATAAACTACATCTTTATTGTTGTTTATTTTCGTATTGAGTTGAGTATCCATGAGTTGAGTAAAGTTGAGGTCAGTGTTTCTTTCAGAATTCAGTTCAAGCTTATGTCATGTTAGTTTTCCCCTCGCATGCTCGTACATTCAATGTACTGATGTCATTTGGCCTGCATCATTTTATGATGCAAATACAAGTAACCAGGATCATCATTCAACGCTTCGTTGATCCAGTCGAGCACTTCGAGTCATTTGGTTAGCCTCCTTGATTTTCGGAGGATCCCTTTTTTCTTGCTTTGTTAATTTCAGTTGTTAGGCTGATCGGGGGTCTTGTCCCGACATCCCTGATAGTGTTAGAGGCTTCATAGATAGTTAGACATTATTAGTTCATTAGTCTTAGTCATTTCAACTGTTTTGTTTTGTTATAGGACTTGAGTTGCCTTATTGGCTAGCAAATGTTTCCTTTACATCATTCTATGTTATTTCATAAGCTTATATTTGTTGAGTAAAGTCTTTCGCTGAGTAGTAAGCCAGACCAAGGGTTCGCTTATGTCCAGCAATAGTTCTCGAGTGCCAGTCTCGCCTGGGGTGTAGGCTCGGGGCGTGACAAACTTGGTATCAGAGCAAAGAGTTCAATAGTCCTAGGGAGTCTATGAAGCTATGTTTGTAGAGTCCTAGTTACCGATGTGAAGCATGTTACATCTATAATTAGGAGGCTGCAACATTTAGGAACTATCTCACTTATTTCATACTCATTTCATGCGATAGAGTTTTTCTCTACAAAAGTTTCTTTCTAACTCGTGCTTTTGCGTATCTTTCAGATCATGCCTCCATGAAGAGCTATCTGAGGTCATCCCACTAGGAGGAACGTTGAGGAACAAGGGGTACCTAATGCACCAAAAGTGCAACCCCAATGACAGGTCACCCATGCCGAATTTTGGGAATCTATTTGAATACTGAGTCAAGTTGTGACAAACCAAGTTGGGCAACAAAGAGGAGTTCGATAAGATGTGGCTGATACGTCTAGAATTCGTGAGTTCCTAAGGATGAATCCTCCAAGCTTCACTGGTTCAAGTGTCACTAAGGATCTGGAGAACTTTGTTAAAGAATTTTCGAAGGTTTTTGAGATTATGCATGTTGTTAATGTTGAGAGAGTGAAACTAGTTGCATACCAACTAAAGGGTGTTGCTATAATCCTGTTTGACCAATGAAAGAAGGGTAGAGCTGAGGGTGCACCGATTGTGAATTAGGTTATGTTTGATAGTGCTTTCATGGGGTGCTTCATTCTGATTGAGCTAAAAGAGGCTAAGGTAAGAGAATTCCTCACTATTGAGCAGGAATATATAAGCGTGGACGAGTACATCCTTAAGTTCACCCAACTTTCTCGTTATGCCCCGGAGATGGTTGTTGACATGAGGAGCAGGATAAGTTTGTTCGTTGTTGGGTTGTCTCGTCTGTCAAGCAAAGAGAGAAAGCCAGCTATGTTGATAAGAGATATGGACATAGCAAGACTAATGATCCATGTGCAACAGGTTGAGGAAGATAAGCTAAGAGATAGATAAGAGTTTCAGAACAAGAAGGCTAAGACATCAGGGAATGATTCTGAGCAGAAGAAGAGTTATGTGAACCGGTCATCCTTCCAACAAAAGAAAAAGGGACCTGCTCTATCATCTGCTAGTGCACTGCAACAAGGAACATAGGTGAGTTCAATAATCAGAATTCAGAGAATTTCAGAGCTAGACATGCACAGTCTCAAGGTAGTCTGGCACAAGGAGGTAATTGGGATCCTACATATGTTAACTGTGGTAGGAACCACCCAGGAACGTGTCGTGATGGCTCCACTGGTTGCTTCAAGTGTGGTCAAGAGGGTCACTTCATGACAGTGTGTCTTAAGAATAGGCAGAGCGGTGCAAATAGGGGCACTAGAGCCCAATATTCTTCAGTTGCTCCACCATACAGAGTTGCACCTACAGGAGCTACTTTAGGGACTGGCGGAGGAGCAAACCATCTATATGTTATCACTGGTCGCCAAGAGTAAGAGAATTCTCCAGATGTTGTCACTAGTATGATCAAAGTCTTCACTTATGATGTTTATGCTTTGCTAGATCCAGGAGTGAGTCTATCTTTTGTGACTCCTTATATTGCCATGAACTTTGATATTCTTCCTGAGCTACTTCTTGAGCCCTTCAGTGTTTCTACACTTGTTGGAGAGTCTATTCTAGCTTAGAGAGTTTATCTTGATTGTACTATTTCTGTTAATGACAAGAACACCATGGTTGAATTAGTTGAGTTAGATATGGTAGATTTTGATGTCATTCTAGGTATGAAATGGCTTCATGCCAGTTATGCCTCAGTCGATTGTAGAACTCGAGTTGTTAAGTTCCAATTTCCTAATGAGCTAGTTTTTGAGTGGAGGAGTAGTTCAGCAGTGCCTATGGGTCATTTTATTTCATACCTTAAGGCGAGAAAGTTAGTTTCCAAGGGTTGTGTCTATCACTTAGTACGAGTTAATGACTCTAGTCTTGAGACACCTTCTATGCAGTCAGTTTCAAATGTTAGTGAGTTTACGGAGGTCTTTCCAGACGATCTTCCTGGAGTCCCTCCTAAGAAAGAAATAGACTTCAAGATAGATATTCTTCCCGATACTCGTCCTATCTCTATTCCGCCACATAGAATGGCTCCAGCAGGGTTAAAAGATTTAAAAGAGCAGTTGAAAGATCTTCTTGAGAAAGGTTTTATTCGACCGAGTGTCTCACCTTGGGGTGCTCCAATCTTATTTTTGAGAAATAAAGATGGTTCTCTTAGAATGTGTATAGATTACCGCCAATTGAACAAGGTTACTATCAAGAATAAGTATCCTCTTCCGAGAATTGATGGTTTGTTCGATTTACTTTAGGGTGCCACTTGTTTTTATAAGATAGACCTCAGATCTGGCTATCATCAGTTGAGAGTAAAAGAAAGTGATATCCCTAAGAAAGCTTTCAAGACCCGCTATGGTAATTATGAGTTCCTAGTTATGTCCTTTGTCTTGAATAATGCTCTTGCAACATTCATGGACCTTATGAACAGAGTATGCAAGCCTTATTTAGATATGTTTGTTATTGTATTCATTGATGACATTCTAATCTATTTGAGGAATGAGGAAGATCATGCTAGTCATCTCAGAATAGTCCTTCAAACTCTAATGGATCAGAAGTTACATGCTAAATTTTCTAAGTGTAAATTTTGGCTTGAGTCTGTAGAATTCTTAGGCCATATTGTTTCATGTGATGGAATTAGAGTTGACACCCAAAAGATAGAGGCAGTGCAGAATTGGCCTAGACCCACATCTCCAACAGACATTAGGAGTTTCTTGGGATTGGATGGCTATTATAGGAGGTTCATCGAGGGGTTCTCATATATTTCATCTCCTTTGACCAAGTTGACTCAGAAACCAGTTAAGTTTCAATGGTCTGAAGCTTGTGAGAAAAGCTTTTACGAATTGAAAAAACGGTTCACTACTGCCCCAACATTGACTTTACCAGAGGATACGCAAGGCTTTGTGGTATATTGTAGTGTGTCCAGAGTCAGTTTGGGTTGTGTGTTAATGCAAAATGGCAAGGTTATAGCCTACACCTCCAGACAGCTTAAGATTCACAAGAAAAATTAACCAACCCATGATTTAGAGTTAGCCATCATAATATTTTCTTTGAAAATATAGCATCATTATTTTTATGGTGTTCATGTAGATGTGTTCACCAATCATAAGAGTCTTCAGTATGTGTTTAGTCAGAAAGAGCTTAATCTTAGACAGAGAAGGTGGTTAGAATAATCAAGGATTACGACATGAGTATTCTCTATCACCCTGTTAAGGCTAATGTTGTTGTCAATGCCATGAGCAGATTGTCTATGGGTAGTACCGCCCATTTTGAGGAAGATAAAAAGAGTTAGCTAAAGATATACACACACTTGTGCGATTAGGAGTTCGTTTAATTGATTCCAATAAAGGAGGAGTAGTGATGATGAATGGGGCTGAATCATCATTAGTGTCCGAAGTTAAAGAGATGCAAGACCAAGATCCTATTTTGCTGGAATTGAAGGCAAATGTTCATAAGCAAAAAGTGATGGCTTTCGAGCAAGAGGGAGATGGTGTATTGAAGTATCAAGCTAGATTGTGTGTACCAAAGGTGGATGAACTTCAAGAGAGAATCATGGAGGAAGCTCATAGCTCCAGATATTCTATCCATCCGGAATCCATAAAGATGTATTGTGATTTGAGGGAAGTCTATTGGTGGAGTAGTATGAAGAAAGGTATTGCAGAATTTGTTTCTAAATGCACGAATTGTCAACAAGTAAAGGTAGGGCACCAAAGGCCCGACGGTATGGTTCAGAATATAGAGATTCCAAAATGGAAATGGGAGATGATCAATATGGACTTTATTACAGGTTTGCCGCGGTCTCGCAGGCAGCATGATTCCATTTGGGTGATTGTAGATCGAATGACTAAATCAGCCGACTTTTTTCCAGTAAAGACTACCCATTCAGTAGAGGATTATGCCAAGTTATATCTTTAAGAGGTAGTTAGACTTCATGGAGTTCCTGTGTCCATTATTTCGAATAGAGGTGCACAATTCTGGAAGTCTTTCCAGAAAGGTTTGGGTTCGAAAGTGAATTTGAGTACTGCTTTTCATCCTCATACTAATGGTCAAGAAGAGCGCACCATTCAGACTTTAAAAGATATGTTGAGGGCTTGTGTGATCGTTTTCAAGGGTAATTGGGATGATCACCTACCTCTCATTGAGTTTGCTTATAACAATAGTTGCCACTCTAGCATCCAAATGGCTCCGTACGAGGCACTTTATGGGATAAGATGCAGATCTCCTGTTGGATGGTTTGAGGTTGGTGAAGCTAGGTTGATAGGACCAGACTTATCTCATCAAGCTATGGAGAAAGTGAAGGTTATTCAAGAGAGATTGAAAATAGCGCAGAGTCGTTCAAAATCCTATACAAATGTTAGGAGAAGAAACTTAGAGTTTGAAGTAGATGATTGAGTTTACTTGAAAGTTTCACCCATGAAGGGTGTTATGAGATTTGGTATGAAGGGGAAACTTAGTCCCCGATATATTGGTCCTTACAGAATATCCAAGATGATCGGTAACGTGGCTTATGAGTTGGAGCTACCGCAAGAGTTAGCAGTGGTCCATCCAGTATTTCACATTTCTATGTTGAAGAAGCGTATGGGTGATCCTTCACTTATCATACCTACTAAAGATATTGGTATTAAGGATAGCTTATCTTATGATGAGGTTCCTATTCTGATTCTAGATCGCCAAGTTCTCAAGTTAAGAACCAAGGAAGTAGCATTAGTCAAGGTTCAATAGAGGAATCAGTTTTTTGAGGAAGCTACTTGGGAAGCGAAGGAGGACATGAAGAATAGGTACCCACATCTCTTCGAGTCCGGAGAAGCTCCAAACTAAGGTACTAATCTTTTCTTGGCATTTGTTTTAAGTTGACATGTTGTATTTATATTTTGCTTGTTGGGTGTTGGAGCTAAATGTTTGATGTTACACCCTTAGCCTACTAAGAGTAATCTCATTTAAGAAAGAATGTTCCCAAGGACGAGATATTGTAACACCCCGCTATTTGAAAGAGCTAGAATTAGAAAGAACCATTTTTGGAAAGAACGAAAATTCTGAAATTTGGCAAGTTATGTTAAGTATGAGTTTTGGGTCAACTTCAAACGACCATAACTCCTAGTACAAGATGATTTAGGTAGGCTACAAGATATCAAATGAAAGGTCTTTGAATTATCTTTCGAACGCCAACGATTTTGCTAATTTTTAAGCTCGTATAAAGGAGATATGTCAATTTGAAGTCGGGCTACCCAGATAAAGAAAGTCACCCGGATTTAAGAGGGGTATTTTGGTCTTTTCATTACCCAATAAATTTATTTTGTTTTTAGTAATTAATTAGGGATCTAGACTTATTTTGTTCATTTTACACAATCATAATTACGCTAGGGCTTTGGAGAAGAGAAAAGAGGAGTAAAGAGGAGAAAAGTCAAGGCGTTCTGGGGGATTTCTTGCGGAATCGAAGTCGTTTCACCAAGGGTTAATCCCTAAAGAGGTATGTGAGTTCACATAGCGTTGGGTTCGTTCACCCATGCGTCAATCATGTTAATTTCATCGTTAAATTCTTTCTAGAAAGTTGAAGGTTGATGTTCTTGAATTGTGTTCTTGAAATTGACTTTTGTTCTTGAGATTGGGATAAGATTGATGAGTTCTTGAGGAAATCATGTCAATTTTAGAGTTGTGTTTGATTATATTCTTGTGTACATGTATTGGGTATTTGAATCTAAAAATAATTTGAGAAAAAGAATAGAATTTAGTCGAATTAAGATCAGAAAATGATTTGAAAATTTGTCGAGTTAGCCTGGGGAGGGGCTGGTGCGACACACCCCAGATGCGCTAGAGGGGATGGGGCGGTGCGCCAAGGTTGAGCCTCTGAACTTTAGGGGCTAGCGCCCTGCGCTAGCAGTGCGCCTGGGACGTCTGCCCCCACCCTTTTTTCGTCATTTAGCCCGTTTGGTCCTTCTAAAGTGTACTAACACTTCCTATTGATTCTAACTACTCTAAATGACTTCTAAACATCTAGAAATCATCCGCAAATATGAATCATAACCTTGAATCCATAAATTCAAATTCAAGGTAGAACTAAGAGTCAAGTCTTGAGAGTTCTTCAAGTCATTTTAAGAAGTCTTTCTACAATCTTTTAAACTTGTTTTAAGACATGAGCATTGAATTGAGCAATAGTAAGAGTGAACTTCATCTTCTTTAAAATGTTATATGGGAACTAAGTATTCCCAAAGAGTAAATGTTTTCACATTTAAGATGAGAGGAAACGCCGATTTCTATATGAGTTTTCATGAGTAGTTTTGAGTGCATCTCTTTTAAAAGATAAGTTTTTTAAGTAATAACTCAAACCTGGGATAAAGAGTTATGTTTTTAAACGTATGAGATGAGTATATTTTGGGAGTAGTATTGAGCACTGATATGGGGACGAATTCATAATAACTCAAGTCTCCATAAACTATGTAGCCATCATGGGTTTAAAGGGTCATACTTTTTAGATAACTCCTTAATGCTCTTTAGCATAGACTAGTGGATCCACTTAGTTGAGGTGTTCTATATCACAGCAAGTTATAGGACAGTTCCGACATTGTGGGCGAGATGTTGTATTATCACATAACTCATAGTGATGGTTGTCGGTTAGAGAAACTCCCATAGAGTTATATTATAATTTATTATATATAAATTGAGTTGTCATTGTATTTTTCAATATATTGAGTTGCTACCTATTGTTTAAATGTGTAACACCCCTCAAAGTGAATTAGGATAAAGTAGAGTCTCACATGGGTTTTATGCATTAATAACTTGTTAAAATAATGAAGAATAGCCTTTTTAGTCAGTTTTAAAGAATTTGGAAGTCAAACGTCAAGGGATGACTAAGACGTTCAGAAACTAGTGTTTTACGTCACTACAAGAAACAGTGTTTATTGTGGCGCAAAATGTCGCCACAAAAGGTTATAAAGTCGCCACTAATGATATATAGTAGCAACTACTTCCCCGTTGGTAGTACTTCCATAACTACAGGTTTTTTGTGACGACAAATGAAAGTCGCTACTATAAAAGAGTATTTGTGGCGACATAAAGCGTCACAATATGTAAATAACTATGCCACCAAAACCAAAGTTACAATACACATATTTGGCCTAGTCGCCACTAAATAACGATTTTTAGTGGCAACTTTTCTGCCACAAAAACCTATAATGATCTGTGGCGAGTTAATGTCGCCACTAAATAACGATTTTAGTGGCAACTTTGCTGCCACAAAAACCTATAATGATCTGCGGCGAGTTGATGTCGCCTCTAAATAAAGGTATTTAGTAGCGACTCCTCCCGCTACAAAAATATATTAACTATCAGTGGAAACCCTTTTTCCATTGCAAAAGGCTACTTTTAATAGCAACATAAGTTGCCACAAAAACTACTATAACATTTGCTGCAACATTTATTTCATTACTAAATATTTACCACTGATCAACAATAGTAACAATAAAAAACTATAAATCAGATTCTCTAAATTTAATATATAGCTATTAAGAACATCTAAAGTATTTCACAAAATGAAAATATTATAAATACATAAAATTCAACTACATAATAGTACATCCATTAATGTTGTATCCATATACATACATGTAATCAAAAAAAAAAATCAATTGTATATGCATATACATATGGTCGAAAAGCAAAAACTTCCATTGCAGGCCTTCAAACTTTTTTTAGATTGGCCCCATTATCTAAGAAACTTGTCCCTGTAATTAGAAAAAACACAATCACTTTCTAATTCAAATAATAGAAGAGGTGATATACATCACATAGGAGTGATGGAAAAGATAAGTGTCTTATTTGCATATTTCATTCTCCCAGAATTTCCAGCAACATTGAAAGACAGGTTCCCAAGTCTAATGCATCTAATGAAAAAATTGAACAACCTCAAGTAAAGCCTCTCTATCCTCCCAAAAAAGATCAGATTGCTGAACCTGTTCCTTATACATTAGTACAGACTTATGCTGATCGTCTTAGATATAATCAGGCTAAGAATGATGTCCCTATATCCCTGACTATTGCTTTTACCGTAAACATCAAGGTCATTTAGATCATGATTGTACGATAAAACAAAGAGATGAATACCATAAAAAAAGAAAGGAAATAGAATATGGAAAAGCCAAAAACAAAAAAGAATTTGACACTATTCCTCAGCAGTCACAGGTACAGAAAGAACCAGGTCAAAAGGAGGCTAATAAGAATAGATAGCAAAATGACCTGGACACAAGAGGAAAGCAGCAGGAGGATCACTGGCAAACACAAAAAAAAAAGAACACTAACCAGCAGCAAGCACCAAAGAGTCCCACCAAGCAAGCTGATCAACAACATACTTCACAAGCACGTATAATCACTATTCCTACACACAATCCATATACTGATATAGACGTGCAGGAACACACACAAAGTGTGCAGGAACTAACCAAGGGCAAAGGAAACACAAATGCTAGCAACACTCAAGCTGTCACAAAAATGAGTCGGCAGCAACAGGAACAAGGAGAAAAGCAAATGAATGTGGCAAAGAAATCTGGAAAGAAGATTACTGCAACTCCACCACAGGTTGATCCTCAAGTTCCAGTAAATAAAAAAGGCAATCAAACAAAGGCAGTGCATAAACAATAGTTCACTGCTTGCAACAGCTGGAATCAATCCACGTTTCTCAAAATAACAGGACAACAAGTAAATTTAGTTCAACTACGATACAGTATGAAAAGGCATTAGCAAACAAAGAAAATATTCTTGTATTTTCAAACTTCCACCAGAAGATTAACTCGTATTTATGTCAAGAATTTCATCAAACTCTTTGTATACGTTATTCACAATCAGATTTAAAGAAACAAGCCAATAACTATAATAAGTAAGAAATAAGAACTGTCAAAGAAATAAAAAGAATTGTTAAGAAGAAAAAGATAAAGTACCTGTTGCATCCTAGTCATGATAGCGGCCATTTGTTCTTGGAACATTTTGTCAACTTCACCTTTCATGTGTTCACGCTCCTATTCCAATTTTTTTTGCAGATCTTCTTCCATACTCCTTTTTAAATCTGCCGCCATGTGTTCACGTTCTTCTTGTAGCTTTCGTTCCATATCAACTTGCATCTCTTGACGCATACTTTCCATTGCTGAAGACACACTAGCCTCTATGTCTGCCTGTTGTATTTGAGCTTTTTTAGGAGGCTTTTTCCCATATCCTTTTCCACGAACATAGCCTGATCTCTCACCAAGAACTGAGGATAAAATCGCATCCCTAGTCATGGGAGTTTCGATCTCTTCTGATTGTTGTTGAACAACAAGTTGTTCGAGCTGGCTCTATAATAATATGTACCAGTTACATCAAAACATAATGGACATATTGAAACTAACATGTAGTAAGTCAGTAAGATAGTAAGGCAATGATTTTAGAAAATTACATGAATCTGTTGGGATTGTGGATCCAACCATACACGTTCTCCGCTAGCACTTTTACGTGTGTGTTGGATCTCCCAGACTTTATCTGGTGAGTCTATTTCTCCTGATAATGGATCTCTCTGCAATATAATTCAATAAGGAAAACACACAAGAACACGTATATGTAGTAATAGGAGAAAAATGTATTTTCACCGTAGATTCCTCTACTTCTGCAAATGATCTTGTACCACAAGAATGCTTAGTTATTTGTTTTTCTCTATTGTTTTTGTTTCTTTCACTGATAACCTGCAATATATCAGAATATATTTATTCAAAGAGAAAACTAGCATTCGACCACACTAGGTATTTTCTAAATTCAATAACTCTTGTTATTAATTAAATTACCTTGAATTTCTCACTGCCAAAATACTTAACTAGGTATTTCCAGTCCTCCAACTCAACATCCTCAGGACGATTAGACAATCTATCTTCATCCGTACTATAGGCACAATAGTGATTATGTAATCGAGCTTTCCAAGCTCTAAAGAGTCTTTGCATAGTGCTTATCACAAAGCCTTGTAACTTATGTGCTCGCAGCCCACCAGAAACTTCAAATTTGTCCTGAACAAATTGTAACATTAAATTTGATAATTCAAGTAATATAAAAGAAATACAACTTTGAAAGTGATTTATTACCTTGACCTTATACCACATTGCTTCTCCATGTTTTGAAACAATATTCTGCCAATTTCCATCTTGAAATGAGATACTGCTCCTCATGATCAAGCCTGCGTAATTAACAATATCTCTAGCCCCAGAACCCACAGCTCTATCAATATCATCTGGAATGATTACTTTGATTTTTCCTCCATACTTAGTTTTAATATCAACAGTTTTAGATTTATATTTCCCTCTTCCTCTCTTTCTATTGATGCGAGAAACTGCAAAGACTAAATTATCAGTAAAAGAAACGTATCAGTGAATATTCATTCTACTGCTTCATAATGTACACTAGTTTTCATAGTTACTTCACCAGTATAAACCAGTGACCCCAAATTGTTGTCATAAAGGGTTTTGAGTCTTTTGAAAATTTGTTACAAAGTTAACACAGCAAACAACACTCAATCGTTATATAGATAAGAACATTTAACAAACTCTGTTTTTTGCTAGAGATTCATCGATGTAACATGGTTACACTCATAAACAAGAATGAAGCAATAACTAGCTCTACATTCCCGGTCAAAACTGATATACACTCGTATTACTACACCTAATATACTTGCAAAAAGAATAAGTATCACAGGAGAACCAAAATCAACATCAAGCAGTCAACTGTGTTAACCCAACTGCACTCATCATGTGCTGAAGTTGCTTGATACTAAGCAATTGAGTCTATCTACTAGGGAGGTACGTTAACTAACCTGCACCAATTTCAACCTCTAGGGAGGGACGAATACTTTCTTCTATATTTCTTGATGATTGTGTCCCTGGAGATGTTCTTTGGAGAGGATCACTTGATATTTGTTCCACCTGTAGACGTCCTTGACTTGGGTTAGGTGTATGTCTTGTCTCCAATGATACTTTAGAAACTCTTATTTGTTGTATTGGTGGCTGAGATGTAGTACCAAAACATTCACGTTCTTGAAAATTTCTACGTCCACCTCCTGCACCATCTCTTCCACTATTACCTTTACCTCGTCCACGTCCTCAACCAGTTCCTTTCATTTCCTGGAACATTAGACATAAAAAGAGAAGTATCAGAAGCAGAAATTAAAGCTTATTATAACTACCTGCCAAGGAAAATATCGATTCATAAAGCAGAGTATTATATTAAACAAGTAAAAAATGTAGGACACTTTACTAACAAGTATTATTGTTTCATTGATGGAAATGTAAAGCATTGATTCTACTTAAAACGCTGATTCTATTTACAAAGTTAAAGCTACAAATGTCATATATTAATTTCATGTCAACCCAATAAGAACAAAATATAGAGAACTTATCAAAACAAGAGTTAAACATCTATTTCAGTAGTCTTTGTTTCTCAATCATCAAAAGTATTCATCACTGTCTTCTCCATCATCATCATCTAGTAACTCTTCTTCGGTTTCTTCACTCCCAGATACATCTGTCTGATTGTCATTAATGAAATTATCTTCCTCATTTTCTTGATCATTGGTACGCAAAACAGTTTGTGGTTCAACATCATCCCTGTATAAAGACACATGAATATCAGGTTCATGGTCATTGGGACACAAAATATTACATTCCACTTCCTCTTGTTGATAAGCTTCTTCATTCATTACTGCTTCTTCAACTTCAGGCATATTAAAAAGATCTCGAGGATTTGTCTTTACAACAACGAGCCAATCTTTGTCAACCATGTCTTTCAAATAGAAGACTTGTTCAGACTGAGATGCCAACACAAATGGCTCATTTGTATTTAAGGCACAATGAGTATTCACACTTGTAAAACCATATTTGTCAATCTTATATCATCTTCCTAGGCGAGCCACATCCCACCAGTGACACTTGAATAGATGAACTTTTCTATTTCCAACATAGCGTAACTCGTAAATGTCCTCTAATACACCATAATACTCCTTATTAGAGTCTGAATCATCTCCTCTCACAAGAACTCCACTATTATGTGTTTTTCTCACAAGCTCTTTTGTTTAGAACCTAAATCCATTCACCATAAATATTGAATATCGATGCACCAATGGTTCTGGACCTACAGCTAAGCTTATGAGCTCATCAGTTGCGCGTCCTTGTGAAGCTAGTACAAATATCTACAAAAAATATAAGACTTGTTCATACTTAGATGTCAACAATAATAGTTAATTAAGTGTTGTTTGTAAATTCTTACACATGCACGAAGCCAATCAATAAAATCATTATTCAGCATTCCATGAGGTCTCGTTGAACCTTGTATTTCAATCTCTCTCATGTATTCCCTACATTTTGTGTTAGTTAAGGTTAATTAAAATATCTTGATGTGAAATTAAATCTGAATTAATAAGAAACTTACTCTATGAAAGGTGAAACCTCTTCACAATTTTGAAAAATATACAAAACTGCTTGGTTGAATTCATCATGGGGTAGTTTATTTCCATCAAAACACCCATTTGTTTGCCCACTTTTTTAAAGATAGACATCTCGCCATTTGATTCAAATCCATCATCATTTCTTGTTGGTTTATTGAACTTAGTTGAGATACTCTTAAAATAATGTGAGAAAAATGTAATGCCTTCATTTGCGTCATGACCTTCAGCAATTGCACCTTCTAGATGACCAGGATTGCGAATATATGATTTAAGTGTTCGCAAATACCTATAAATAGATTTCCAATTTATAAAATATGACATTTAAAACATATTGTCATCGAAATTACAGAATGATATGTTACCTCTCAATAGAGTACATATCCCGATATTGAACTGGTCCACCAAGTTTTGCCTCTCTGGCCAAGTGTATCGGCAAATGAATCATGACATCAAAAAATGCCAGAGGAAAATCCATTTGAAGTTTACACAATATGATTGGAATTTCAGCCTCAAGGATATCAAGATCTTCAATTGTCAAACACTTAGAGTATAGATTCTTGAAAATTTTGCCTAAGGCTATAATTGGTTCACACACTTCCTTAGGCAGTAAACCACGTATAGCAACTGGTAAAATGTCTTGCA
>JAJOOR010085859.1:0-22197 GCA_036250505.1 Solanum acaule | reverse complement strand
AAAGAAAGTTTTAAATTCCTTATGGTTTTAGTGTCTATGCGATGAATGAATGCTAAGAGGCTTGTATTAGACCTCTTCGAGGTCGAGTACGCCGGTTATGACTAGGGGGTGCTCCCGGGTCGTGACATAGACATTTTTTGAGGAGAAGAAGGAAGAACTTGGAGAGAAGTTTAGAGAAATATATTAATTAATTTTTTTTTGAAAGGAGAAGAGAGAAGCTAAAAATAAATTCTCCAAAAAAAATTAAAATTGAAAAGGTATCGAGTCTCAATGGAGGTGACCTTTGGTATTAAAAATGACAAGACATTTTGAATTGACGCGATGAATGGGCGAGAGACACGTGGCAGTGATGTTTGACTTTTAGACAATGTAGTATAAGTGATACTAACCTCGTGAGGACCAGGTCCTCCTTTCAGTTTGTAACTCTGTCTGTGTGATTAAACCTTCCCTTCAGCTAGACACACCATGAGTGTATACCTGTATTAAGGTACAGAAGTGAATTCTTTTATGACAGACATTGCAACAAGTATAGATACCTGCCCTCCTTAACATAATCAATAAGAAAAAAATTATGTCAAAAAGTCAGGTAATTTTAAGCATCCCTAGCCGCATCCTGTTTTTAATGAAGACATCTTTACTTAACGATTTTGTAAAGATGTCTGCCAGCTGGTCTTCAGTTTTACAGAACCTCATCACCACATTTAGCTTTTCAACATTGTCTCTTAGGAAGTGATGCCTTATATCTATATGCTTTGTCCTCTTGTGCTAGACCGGATTTTTGGCCATGTTCATGGCACTAGTGTTATCGCAGACGAGAGGAATAGTGTATGTAAGTACACCAAAATCTTCCAGCTGCTGCTTAATCCATAACAATTGTGCACAGCATGATGCAACAGCCACATACTCTGCCTCTGCAGTAGACAATGCCACAGAATTCTGCTTCTTTGTTCCCCATGAAATCAAGGCTGATCCCAGGAAGTGTGCCATGCCTGATGTGCTTTTTCGATCAACAAGAAAACCTGCATAATCAGTATCAGCATAACCTATAAGATCAAAAGAGTCATCAGTAGGGTAGAAGAGGACCAGGTCCTGAGTTCCCTTCAAGTATCTCAGGATACGTTTGGCTGCCTTAAGGTGAGACTCCTTTGGTGCTGCTTGAAATCTTGCACATATCCCTACACTAAACACTATATCGGGCCTGCTTGCAGTGAGGTACATGAGTGACCCAATAATTCCCCTATACATGGTCTGATTGATCTCCACACCATTTTCATCTTTATCAAGTTTCACACTTGTGCTCATAGGAGTATCCAACACTTTTGCCTCAAGAAGATTAAATTTCGTGAGCAACTCTTTGATATACTTTCCTTGGCATATTGAAGTGTCTTGAGAGGTTTGTTTGATCTGCAAGCCTAGGAAGAAAGTGAGTTTCCCATCATGCTCATTTCAAACTCACTGCTCATCAGATTAGAGAATTCCTTGCAAAGTAAATCTGTAGTTGCTCCAAAGATGATATCATCCACATAAACCTGCACAATCATCAACTCCTTTCCTCTGGATTTCAAAAATAGTGTATTATCAATTTTACCTCTTTTGAACCCATTTGCAAGAAGGAATTTTGACAGTCGTTCATACCAAGCTCTAGGAGCTTGTTTTAACCCATACAGAGCCTTGTCTAACTTCAGAACATGATTTGGCAGTTCTGCATCTTCAAAGCCTGGGGGTTGCTTGACATATACTTCTTCCTTCAGATTCCCATTCAAGAAAACACTTTTGACATCCATTTGGAACAGTTTGTAACCACACAGCTTTCAGACATGAACTTGACTTCATTTCCCTTGTCACAAATTTGTGAAATGCTCAAAAGATTGTATTTTAAACCCTCCGCATAGTGTACATTATTTATCGAATTATCAGCCGATCTCCCTATTCTGCCAATACCAAGGATAAAGCCCTTCTTTCCACCACCAAATGACACACCACCACCTTGGTGTGCTTCCAAAGAGAGGAAGTTTGAAGTGTCTCCAGTCATGTGCCTTGAGCATCCAATGTCCATATACCAACACTGATTCCTTCCTCTCTTCTGCATAGAAATCATTTGTTAGATTTAGGAACCCACTTCAGACGGAGTTCCCATTAATCATTAAGAGGTCTGATAAGAAACCTTTCTGTCCAGGGAGGAATGATGTTTTTACTGAAACGATACGGGGGACCAAGTCCCCTGTGTCCCTTTTTAACATTATTTTCAGATCTAATAAATCTCACATGCCTTTCTTTAGCTTTTCTCAGAATCTCACAATTTTCTTTCAAATGACCATTTCGACCACAGTGAGTGCATAAAAGGTTGTCAGATACAGACACATACTTGCTATTGGGATTGTAGGGAGGTTCTATTGGTCTGCGTCCCAACCCTTTCTTTGCATTGAAACTTTGATTGGACAAATTAGATAGTATCTTAGAGGAGTCAGTCCATTTCAGGGAGTGACTTAATTCCTCCTTGACCTTACTCAAATCCTTTCTCAGTTGAGAATTTGTTTCAAGAGAAGCGACTAGCTTAGACTCAGAATTTCTTAGCTTTTCTTCTAGTTCTTCCTCAAAAATGCTAAGCTTTCTCTTCCCACCTACTGAGTTTCCTGGGTCCTTCTCAGATGTTATGTTACAAGTCTCTAGAATACCTATCCCTTCACTAATTTCAGCAACTTGAGACATGAGAGCAGAATTCTTATCTTTACACAAACTTAATTTTTTATTCAACATTAAGTTTTCAGTGGTTCGTTCATCAACACAATCAATAAGTAGAGCAACAAGTTTCCTCAAATTTTCAATAGGCAGATTATCTAGATCATCTTTAAGATAAAAAAGAGTTACCTCATCTGAATCCTCTTCATCATCAGAATTTGCCATTAAGGAGAAAATAGAGTTGAAAATACTTTCATTATCCTCAATGGCCATCATTGAGACATCCTCATGACTCTCTTCATCTTCTTCTGATTCACTTGAGTCATTTTCCCACACAGCAAAGGGCGTTTCTCACCATCTGATCCGCATGTGCCTTCCTTCGAGCATGGTCTGGGACCAGGTCCCTCTTGTGAGGTCTGGTGTCATGAGTTTCCTATTTTGAACTGGGGCAGTTCCTCATGAAGTGTCCAGGCTTGCCACACTTATGGCAAAGATCATTTGCAGTAGCAGTTCTGCTGGAAAGGGTTTTCTTTTGGAAGCCTCCATGCTTCTTTAAGATCTTCTGAAATCTTCTAGTGACATATGCCATCTCATCCTCATCTTCAGTCTCTTTACTTTGAGATATTTTCAAAGCAATGGACTTCTCCTTTTTTCCTTCCTTCACAGTTGTCCCCTGTTTCTTGTTCATCTCGTAGGTCTGAAGATTCCCAATAAGTTCGTCCATGGAAAGCGTCATTAGATCTTTGGCTTCTGTTATGGCATCCACCTTGCTTTCCCAAGATTTCGGAAGCACCTTGAGAATCTTGCGAATTTTCTTACGGACAGGAATAGGCTCACCCAACCCTCTCAGCTCGTTGGTGATAGAGGTGAATCTTGAGTTCATCTCAAAGATGGATTCCCCTTTCTTCATAATGAAATTTTCATACTGAGTGGTAAGCATATCAACTTTAGATTCTTTTACTCGTTGAGTTCCTTCATGGGCTGTTTGAAGACAATCCCATATCTCATTGGCAGTCTCACAAGCAGAAATCCTGTTGTACTCATCTGCTCCAATTCCGCACACCAGAATCTTCTTTGTTTTGTAGTTCTTTTCTATCTTTCTCCTATCTGCCTCGTTGTAGTCCTTTCTGGTTTTGACAACAGTGGTGGTAAGCTCTCCATCCTTCACTTCCTTCGTAGGAACATATGGTCCATCAAGGATGATGTCCCATAATTTAGAATCCTCAGCGTTGATGTAGTCGTGCATTCGATTTTTCCACCAGCCATAATATTGCCCATTAAAACGCGGTGGCCTGGTAGAAGATTGTCCTTCCTCCATATTGGGTGGAGCAGCCATTCCGTCAGGATCTTTCCTTTTCTTAGTGTTAACCAGAGAGAAAAGACGTGCTCTGATACCACTTGTTGGAATGTATACGTCCACGTTTTCTATGGGACCAGGTCCTCAGCATAGTTACAATAACAGAAAATAAACAAAGTGCTGAAAGTAAAGATTGCACAACAACTTTACGTGGAAACCTCCTTGCTCAAGGGAGTAAAACCACGACCTGGCCTGCCAGGACTTTTCAAACTTCTTTCACTAATCTTCTCCAAGAAAAAGTAAAAGCAAGTTTACAAACTGAGATTAGCCTACTAATCCCAACTCTAAGCAATACCTTCTATTACTTAGATGAGCCAGAGCAGATACAACACTGTCCACTATACTAATCCTAACCGATTAATATAGACTTTTAGAGTAAGAACCTAAGTTACCCTTAACCTAGTTCTTACAATGATTCAAACAAGTTTGAAACGTTTCTTTCACAAGTGAAACAGATCTTACAATATCAGAACTATTACAAGCAAACACAATAACAACTGGTACAAAAAGCTCTTGAAGCAATCGATCAAGTCCCTTGCTGTTCTTGAAGCTTGAAAGACTCTCTCTTTGAATGAATGAGTGAATATTGTTGTCTCATGTTTGATATATACCATGAAGAGTTATTACCAAACGTACAAGCAACCTCCTTGCTTCTGATTGGTGAAGTACTCTGCAACTTCACCAACTTTCTGACGCAGACAGCTTTTACAGCTGTACCGCACTTTGCCAGCTGGCAGAGTATTCATACTCTGCAGAGGACCAGGTCCCTGCACTTGTGAGGAGATCATCAAAACATCTAGGAGTATAAGCACTTATCATAGCAGTTCTTCAGTAACTTCACGCACTGACTATCACTCCAGTCATGAAGAATCCACTTCCATCAATATAAATAAACACAAAATATCAATATTTTGAAGAAACAACAAGTTGTTATAAATAATTACTTTTTCTACAACCTTTTTTCACACTAATTTTTAATTAATTTGAGGTACGTGCATACCTTCATAAAAATAGCATCTCCTTCTGGAACACTTTCAAACATATCTCCCCCGACATGTTCCAACCCTGTAATAATTAAGTTTTTTTAAATGAAGTATAAATTTTGGAACACTTCTAAACATATCCATACCAAATGAAAACTAGACAAACAAATTAATACAAAAATAAGTATCAATAAATTAAAAGAAAAATGGGAAAATGGCCTCCTCAACTTTGTTATTTAAAGCTGATATACTCCTTGTTATGAAAGTGATTCATATATACTCTTATTGTTATACAAATGACTCACATATACCTTTTTTCCTTTTGTGGAAGTTAAAAATATAATCCATATGGATATATTTGATCCTCCTTACACGTACTTTTTTAATTCAACTTTCCTAGAAGGATCATATATACCCCTACATGATTTTTTTTAAAAAATTTAAGTCAAAAAAATAAATTTAAAACTAACATTTTCACTTCTATTAGATGAAGGGTATATATGAGCTTCTTTTGTAACAGTAGAGTATATATGAGTCATATGTATAACGATAAAGGTATATATGAGCCAATTTCATAACAAGAGGTATATCAACTCTAAATGACAACGTTAAGAGTATATCGGCCCTTTTAAAAAAAAATATAAGAATGAAAAGGTACCGTTATAGGTAGGGGCATGTTGGACAACATGAGGCACATCAAAATTAGTGCCCTTAATAGTTGGGTATTTAGTTGTAATCATCTTTAGGTTGGATCCAAGACCACCTCCCACATCAACCAAAGTCTTGATGTTCTCAAAGCCCTTGTATTTGTCTAGTATATTTTTCATCATTAGAGTTGTATGATTAAACATTGCCTTGTTAAAAACATCATTATACATGTAATCCGTCTTAAGATATTCAAATGTATTTACACCATGCATCCTTTCAAATGGAATTCCTCCTTCAAGAATTGCATCTTTTAATCCATACTTACAATTTCAAAAATAGATAGAAAGGAGTTAGATATGATCTAATTTGCTTTTTTGCACTTTGTGAATAATTTGAATTTTATCATTTACTTATTGTCGCTATAAGTCCATCAAGGCAAAATTGAGCCACTTTGGTTACGACAAGTAGAAATGATATAATTAGTCTATGAAAACATGACGAGTAGATTTTGCTTGCAGAAATTTTTAGATTCTTGTCAACAACAGGAAACTGTTCTTGCTTCCATTTAAAAGTAGTTTTACTGATTTACCAAATGCTTTATTTGCTTCTTTTTTCTCAAAATAAGTGTTTTTTTACCTTTCAACAACAATAACAAAACATTGTTATTCTCTTGAACTAAATTAGACAAATAAGTTGAAACGATGGAAGTATAGTATAAGAGAAAACAATTACCAGGTGTTAATGACTACTTTCTGTTGAAGCAAATCCAAGAGAGGCCTCAAAGATGCACCATCTTCATTATCACTAACAAACATCTTTCCCACTGGTGAAAGACCATAGAGTCTAACATTATTATTATTATTAATGGAGCAAGTGAGCAAAGAATAAGTAGCCAAGAGATAAAGCATTCTGTCTAACATATTGGCTGCGTCAATAGGGTTGTTGCAAGCCATTTTAGAAACAATTTGAGAAGAAGAAAGTTGAGTATCATTAGCTTTGGCTAAGATCTCAAATACATTCAATTCAATTGTTGAATGCAACACAAAGGGAAGTACTGATGATGACAATAGTTGCATTGCATATGTAAAATTCCCCTCTTTGTCTGAGCCAATACTAATTGGTAATTGACTCATGTTTGCCATGCTTTAAATCAATTAGCTAACACTTTCTCAATTTCCTCTAGTACTGCTCTTGCCTTTATAAATTCAGAGTGTTCTATCAATCCTCACACTCATATATAAGTACAAATAATAGGGTCACAGTCAGGGGTCAACATGAGGTGGAATTAGGAGTGACAAATGAGCGGGTCAAGAAATACTATCTCTGGAGCCCTCGGTTTAGGGATATCTTTCACCGTAGACAGACATGGTTCAACGTGCTACCTACACTTCCTCTTCTAGAACAATGACAGTCTAGTCTGGTTCCCCCTAATGAAAGTGCCACAGCTCCTTCTATCACAACCCGAGGTGATATGAGTCGATCGAAAACGAGCTAAATAAAATGGATAAAGTACTCGACCCAAGTCATATTTTAAATGAGTAAAAATGAGTTACCCAAAGGATACTATAGGTAAATATAGGTACTCATATTACAGTAGGTATCTTGTTAAACGCTTTAAAATAAAATCTTTTTGTAGTTTTTTTTTATCACCCCACCCCACCCCCACCAGCCCATTTACTATTTGTCTTTCTTTTACCCATTTGACTATCCACTTTTAAATGGGTAATATGACTATTATTCGTTTTTTATCCATTTTAAATGTGTAGGGTATCCAACTCATTTAAAATTGATAAATATGAATGGAGACCCATATAAATCACTCATTCTGCCATCCTTAGGTGGAACTATCAATCCTCACACAGTCACACTCCTTAAATTTGTGATACTCTCGTTAAAAACTAGTACAAATATCGTCTAACAAATGGTGCATATTCATCTTTTTGTTAATAAATTTATATTTATTGAATTTTAAGAAAATTCTAAAGCTGTTTTTAAATTCGAATAAAGGACAAGGGCTAGGATATAGCTGGAGAAAATAGCCAAATGAACCAGTAGTTATTGAAAAATTATGGAACTCTATAAAACGTGTTACATTCTAGTTGGGACTCTATAGGATGTATTTGATTTCAGTTAAGGTTCTTGGAGGCTACTCAATCTTAAACTCTGGTTTATGTCTATATAAAAAGTAATATATTCTCTCAAGAGACATCTTGAATATTTCAAAAAATTATGAAATATTCATAAAGACATCAAACCATATTATCCTAATTCGAGAAATATGTCAACCCTTGCTTATGGAGAAACCTAGAAGAATTAAGGGAGGAAAAATTGTACCTGCTCTATTTATCAATAAAATATTCATGCTTTTTCATATTTTTTTGTGATTGTTATTTATTTTATATCGCTTTAAAATTTGTTGCAAGCAAATTGTCTCGCCCAGTGAAACCAAATATGTCCTTCATCTCTTCTCTCATAAATCAAATTTGCAAATATGAAGTCACAATAAATTTTATAAGTTGATTAATCATTCACTTTATAATATTTCTATCACTTTATAAATTTTAGGCAGAATGTCCTGGAAGACCATTATACTTGATTCTGTTTGTCAGTTGGACCCTTATACTCATGACTTTGTCAATTTAACCCTTAAACTCACTAAAACGCAATACTTTAAACCCCTTTCTTATTCTATGTGTGTGAGTGTAACACAACCGCTTACACATGAAATTCCATGTCATTTTGTAGAATTTCATGTCATTTTAAATGTCACATAAGAAATTAAAAGCTAAAAATAAAAAAAATAAGTTTGCACATTAAAATTTTTAGTATCATGTTCTTCATATTTGCTCATAATTGAGCACTAAATTCATGTCAAATTGGTCTAATTCTTCCTATTTGACATGAATTTTTTTTACACTAAAAGCTTACCAACACAAATCCAATAATTTTTCTTCATAATTTTGAATTAATTTCATAAATGCACAAAATCCATTTGTTACTTTTCAAGCTTCTTCATAAAGTTTTTCAACTTTTTAGTATACATCATTACTCTTCAAGATTTCAAAATTATCTAAACTTCAATCTTTCACAAACAAGATTCGAAAACCTAGTTTTTAAAAGTGTGTAATTCGACCAAGATTCATATAGAAGAATTTTGAATTTTAAAATTAAAGAAACTAAAATGGTTGAGAAAAGAGATTTGGCTAGGTGGGGTAAGGGGTGGAGGGCGGGTGTTAAGAAGAAGAAGGGGGTGGGGTAGGGTGGGGTGGTGGGTGGTTTCAAGGAAGAAGGACAGCGTGGGGGTGGGGGTTGAAGGAAGAAGAAAGTTACAGGCGAGGGAGTGGGATGGGATAGGGGATTGATGGGTTGACTTTATCTCCTTTTAAATTTAAATTATTTTTTTATAATTTTTAATATAAAAAATATATATTCACTCGCTTTAAGGCGTGTGCAGTCAAATATTTTCCCATCACAGCAATATTAGTGTCACATAAGTTAGGTTAATGGTCAAATGTGTTTAAAATATTGTGTTTTAGTAAGTTTAAGGATTCAGTTGGCAAAGTCGTGAGTATAAGAGTTCAACGGACAAATAGATTCAAATATAAGGGTTTCTCAGGTTATTCCGCCTAAATTTTTAAAAGGTGATATAAAAGTCTGAAAAAAGAAAAACCTTTTAAGTAATTATGGAGGACCTAAAGACTGACACCACCACTATTGTTTTATTTTATTTTATTTTAAAAAGAAGTAAAAAATATATAAGATAATATAAGATAATCATTTATTACTCCATTTAATTTATCAACAGACATCTCTTGGTACTTTCAAAAGGGAAAAATTAAAACAATTATATCTACTTCACAAAGAGAGAAGCCCTCAATATAATATATTTAAGGGCAAAGGGCTAAATATACCCCTGTATTATTACAAATAGTTTACGTATATTTTTTGTTATATTTTTGGGCTAAATATACCTTTATTGTTATACTTTGGGTCAAATATACCCCTCATCAGTTAAATATTTAAATCTCAATCTTAAAATAGACAAGTGAAGGGTTGGGATTAATTTGAAGTACCCATATCCTTTTTTGTCCAAACAACCACCCAAAATAACCATAACCCAACCCAAATAAAGCTTCTAATATCAACATACAACAATGGAGTATTGCCGAGAAAATAACAATCTTCGATTCAATTTTGACCACTTCAATAATAACCGTATTCATCTAAGTGATGATTCTCAACACCCGAACTCACACAGTCACTTCAAAATCTCAACAACTTGAAATTTTGATGAGTCAACAACAGTGAAAAATTATTGAATAACTTAGAATTTTTTTAAATTCATCGTCAAATTTAAAGAACCCAAAAGGCCTAAACTGAATTTATCTCAATAATATCCGCCAAGAGAAAATGTCAGCTAAAAAAAATACTAACCCAATTTTTTTTCAATATTCCATTGATTTACAACAACTTCCATTCACAAATTTTAGAAGTAATTCGGCCATAAATATGAATGTCGATTTGAAGACCCAACAATTTTGTTTCCTACTTTTCCACCGAATGTGACTTATAATTTTAGCGGGTGAACCGAAACCAATGAAATTTCAAGCACCATATCAGTTGAACTTTCAAAAATTTCAGAATTAAACCGAGACATTGAACTCAATAAGAATAACATATAGTGAACTATTTTTAAAAAGTTTGGAATTTTTTTCAACGTTTTGTATTTTTAATTGGCAAAACAAATGAAAACAGTAATTAAAAAAACCAAATTCATGTACTGCGTGAAGCTAATCCATTAGTAATGTTTTTGACAAACAATTGATTGTGCTTTTGTTTGCTTATAAATGGGTTTGGGCAAAAGTGTTCAGTGGGTTATTTTGGGTGTTGGTTTGGACAAAAGGATATGGGTACTTCAAATTAATCCCAACCCTTCAGTTGTCTATTTTAAGATTGAGATTCAAATATTTAACGGATGAGGGGTATATTTGATCCAAAGTATAACTGTAAGGGTATATTTGAACCAAAAGTATAACCAGGGATATATGTAAACTATTTGCAGTAGTACAGTGGTATATTTGACCATTTTCCATATATTTAATTAGATTTTGATTTTCAAAAAGTTCCATCATCTACGAGGAGATATCCATCAATATCTTTGAATAAAATAAAAAAAATTAAAATATTTGAGTTTTTCGATAGATACTGTAGCAAAGTCGTTAGAATAGCGGCACAAAATTTGTCCCTACGCAATGAAAACGGCGATCTTCGTCTTTTTTCAGCCGATTATTCGATATCAAATTAAAATAAAGGGAATTTTAAAAAAAATTTATAGTGTTAAAAGTTAATTACATCAAATTCTTATTTTTTTTTAAAATTATAAAATCTTCTTAAATATTTTATGGAATTCGGATACATTCCAAAATGTCCCGATACATGGGAACTTAATTACATCATATTCTTACTCTTTTTTAAAAAAAATTATAAAAATTTCTTAAATATTTTATAGAATTCGGATACATTCCAAAATGTCCCGATACATCGGCGTTCCCAATTTCATATAGATCACTCAATATTTCATTACATTGTGTATCAATTTCAGATACATTACCCAATATCCCGATACATCGGTGCATAGTGATGTATCCGACTGATACTTCGCGTAAAAGTGATGTATTACGTCCTGATACATCGCATATGGTGATGTATATGACAAATATATCACATAAAGTTATGTATCTGAGTGATACATCACGTAAATTGATGTATCTGATCTATACACTCTGTAAAGTAATGTATTGAAAATAGAAAAAAGTAGAAATTTTTATAATATGATAAGAAATTTTAGAGAATATAATAAAATAAATTGTATATTTAGATAATTTTTTCTTAAGGGAGCAATATATAGTATAACAAAAGCCATCTACATAGCCACTCTTTCGTTTGTGAATTAATTGTTCAACCACTATTTGAATTGTTCTTGGAAAAATAGCTAATTTTCGATGATAAACATTTTTGCCCTTTATCTTCTTATTGGAAGCCACATAAATGTGCAAATTTTTATGGGTGTTTGATCAATCAATTGAGATTGTTCGGAAGTTGGTTAAATTATGCAGATAGATATTAATTATGTGCGTATTAATTATTTCATCTTTTATCTAGCATAAGATAATAATTTTCTTATTATTTATATATGTATCAGTTATGAAATTGCTTCTTTACCACCTACCAAACAATCCCATATTGATTATACTTTAGAAGGAAAAAGTAGAAAATTAGTACAGTATGTACACCTTCTGTTTATTTTTATTTGTCCCTGTATTTACTTTTATTTGTCCAGTTTAAACTTTGCACTCAATTTAAGAAGTAATAATTGCCATAAGTATTTTTACCATAGTACCTACCCCCTTCATCAACTTTTAATTGTTATGGTTTCCTTTTTAGAGTCAAACGAAAAGAACTTTGACTAATCTTTTATAATGTATTTTTTTCATCATATTGATATTCAAAAAAATGCAATTTATAGTATTTTTCGCATAGTTTTTGAATATCTAAATTTTTTGTTTAAAATATCGAATTAATGTAATATAATTTAACTTTGATAATTAATCAAATTGACTTTCGAAAAGTGTAACATGACAAATAAAAGTGGACAGAGAGAGTTTATTATTAGGTCTTAAAAATGATTTGAGGAATAAAGAATTAATGCTAAGAGTAAAACAAGTACTCCCTCCGTTTCACAAAGAATGACCTCATTTCCTTTTTAGTCAGTTTAAAAAAGAATAACCTCTTTCCTTTTTTGGTAACATTTTACTTTTTGCTTTCCACGTGGTATGTTTAAGACCACAAGATTAAGGGCAATTTTGTACATTTGACATAACTTTAATTTAGGACCACAAGATTCAAAAGTCTTCTCTATTTACTTAAACTCCGTGTCAAGTCAAACCAGACCATTCTTTGTAAAACGGAGAGAGTAAAATATATGTTTTGTATATACTCCCTCTAGTCGAAATATGAAAATTTTGAAAAATGTTAAAAGAAGTTCATTAAATAAATGATAAATATGAAAAAAAAAACTTTCATTAATTCTCTTGAACTTTGAGCAATTCACTTATTTTGAACTATATTGAAAAAGACCCAATAATTCACTTAATATGAACTAGAAAAAAATATAATGGACAAACAAAAATAAATGAAGAGAATAATTAATAGATGATATTTAGAGTGAAATATTAAAGGTAGAGCTACTCATAGAATTCCATGACCCAAAATTTAGACACACAACATATAAAGTTAATGCCTTTGAATCCAATTTCAGTTGCGAGGTCTCGAAACTCCTGGTGAGAACGCTCTTTGCCTCCGGAAGTTTGAGCCAACATGACCAAATCAGATTGTGAAATAACCACAGAGATATGAGTATGATTAGGTTTCACTGCTTGAATGGCCTCAACAACTATCTTATTGGCTGCATCAATAGGGTTGTTGCAAGGCATTTTAGAAACTATTTGAGAAGAAGAAAGTTGAGTATCATTAGCTTTGGCTAAGATCTCAAATACATCCAATTCAATTGTTGAATGCAACACAAAGGGAAGTACTGATGATGACAATAATTGTTCTACGAAAACAATCCTTAGTTGTGTGACAAATAATCTTTAGTTGAGTGACCATTAAAGATATTATTTCACTCCTCAATTTTGGTTATACTCGTCGTTACAAAAATGGCTCATATATATTCTATCGTTACAAAAGTGCCTCATATATACCCATATCGTTCTAAAAATGACACACATTGCATATACCATTTTCATCAAACAAGAGCAAAAAAAAAATTGGATTTATTTTTATGATTTTAATTTTTTAAAAATCCATGTAGGCGTATAAATGATCTATTATGATTATCGTTATTTGAGTTTCTTATTCTTTTTTTCTTTCATTCTTTAGTGTAAAAATATGAGTCATTTGTGTTATAGGAGTATAGATGAGTCACTTTAATAACGAGAAATATATCAATTCTAAATAACAAAATTATGGAATACATCAAACCCTTTTTCCTTTATTTTATTTTACAAAAATCAACCTCTAGAGCTCGGAGGGTTTTACAAAAAAAATTAAATTAATACAGCGACTTTGGTAGGTCGAAATTTTCATGAAAATGTAACATTAAAGAGTGTAAATAAATTTAGGGCAAAGGACATAAATCACATACTTTTAAGGCAAAATTACCATTTGTCCCTTATAAGTTTATAATTACAGAAATCCCTCAAACGGATACAATAATATAAGTGTTGATACATTAATATCAGTTAAACAAAAATTATCACTCATAATGAATGAGGGGTATGCACTGTAATTATTTATGAGAGAATGAATATTTCAAGAATGACTTTGAGTTTTGGTATGAACTTGTAATTATTTTGAATTTTATGGCCCATTTATGTAGTTTTCCCTTGTGACTTTTCGGTTATAACAAGTTATAGGATCTATTCAAACATGTTCTAAAGGACATTTTAGTAAATTCTATATATATTTAATTTAACCCTATATGATGCAATTCCTTTCTCAAGCAAGAAATGATTGAATTCATGAGACATATATTCTCCACCAGAATCAGATCTTAATATTTTGATGCATGTGGAAAATTGAGTCTCAACGTAAGCCAAAAATTTCTTGAATATGAAAACACTTCAGATGTAGATCGAAGAAAATACACCCATGTAAATCAACTACAATAATCTATAACTGTCACAAAATACTTAAAATGAGCATAAGAAATAACTGGTGAAATGCCCCAAACAGCACTATGAATGACATCAAAACACTTTGTAGCACGACTACCAAAATTAGGAAAAGGAAGAGTTTTTGCCTAATTTACAAGTAGAACAATCAAAGGAAGCAACTGAAAATTGATTTTTATTTCCTAATAAACTAGAATTGGACAAATGAGACAACACAATGGAATTTGAATGTCCTAGACGTTTATGCCAAACCTCATTCTTAGTAGTGGTAGAAGCAAGAGCTAGAACACGAGGAATAGAAAAATGTATAGGAAATAATCTTCCAACTTTAGGCTGCTTCGCGACTATCGTCCCCGACACCTGATCCTGCACAAGGCAACCATTACTAGAAAGATTCACATCACAATTGTTATCTATCAATTGGCCAACTGAAATAAGACTAGTGGAGAGCTTTGGTGATACAAAAACATTCTTGAAAGTTTCAGCAATATCCCCAACCTTGGTAAAGGGTAAATTACTACCATTGACAACCTGAATTTGTGTTGGACCATTATACAACCTGAGTTGGTCATATGATTAGAAACGCTAGAATCAACAAGCCAAACTTTAGATATTACCTCATTACCTTGCAGCCCCAAAGCTGAAAATGCTGACAAGATCATTTGTTGTACCATTTCAGGAGTAAGGACTTGTCCTACTGAAGACGAGTTATATGTAGTTGAACCATTTATCCCAACTTGAAAAGCATTTGCCCTACGGTTTTGAGGACGTGTGGGACACTCTTTGATAATGTGTCCTTGTTGTTTACAATAATTACTAAACTTCTTGCCACAATTGCTAGTAATATGACCATATTTCTTGCAACTGTAGCATTGAGTTCTAGCCATATCCATGCCCTTTCCTTTCCCTTGAGCTGCAAATGCGACAGTGACAATATTTCCTTAATGAAAAGCATTTTTGTGTGAAGAGACACTGCTCTTCACAAAGTAATTCCCTAAAACAGACATCCAACGAGGGAGATGGATCACGGTTCATCAAGTTGGAGCGAACATTTTCAAAATCAGATCATAATTTCAGCAAAAATTGATCTCGCTTGCTTTGTTTATGAACTCCTTGAATGATGGAGAGAGATTCAGAAGGTATTTTAGCATAAACGATATCGGTAAATTCAACCCATAAATTCTGAAATCTAGAGAAATAATCTTGAACAGAGAGACCTCCTTGAGAATACATAGCAATTTCATGCTCTAACTGAAAGCGCCTTGCGCTATGGTCTTGGTTGTAAACCTTTTGTAAATAATCTCACATGGCCTTTGCTGTCTTGTATGGCCTGAGATTAAGAACAAGAAGAGGGTCAATTGACCCTAAAATCCATGTCATCACCCGAGCAACTTTAACCTTCCATTGACCGAGCTTTGTAGGATTAGTAGGAGTAAGATCACTTTCGTCTATATGTCCCCATAATTCTTTTTCGGTGACAAATAATTGGAATTGCAATTCCCAGGTAGAGTAATTTTTTCCTGTGAAACGAACATGGAAGGACTCAAACTGATATGATGCCATGTTCTTGACAAGTTAAGGAAGATAGAAATGCAATGATACAAAATAAACAGAATGACCAAGACTAAGAATTCAAGATGCCTAAAATTCCAAGATACTTAGGACTTACTGTTGACTAAAAAACAATAAGCAGAACCAAAACTTTCAAAAAAAATTCTGAAAGAAACCACAGATGAAAGACACTAAGAATCAAAGCACTGAAAAAGGCTCTAATACCATGTCAATTTTGTTGAATGAGTTCTCTCAAATGAGAGTTCTTCCATTAAATAAAAAGAATTCTGATTTACATGCCTAAAAATCTGCTATATATCCCTAAATATATAATATTCCTAATTGTAATATTTCTGAAAATATGTTACATTAATCTATGCTATCTCCTATCATCATTACACAAATATTTAGAGTTATAACATAAATATGTACAGATATTTAGAATCTGTCCAATCATGCTAACATATACTCCCTCTAGTCCCAATTAAGTAAAGTATTGGGGTATGTCATACCCTTTAATAAAAATATTTAAGAACATAAATCAAATGTTACTTTTCACTATTACCCTTTTGATTATTTCCAAACTATTCTCCTAGAAAATGTAAAGTAAATAAGAAGTTCATTAAATGAAAGACAAACTTGAAAAGAAAAATAGAGGTCCCATAATTTTTTTGAACTTTGAGTAATTCACTTATTTCAAACTATTGAAAATGGTCCTGTAAGAATTATTATTAATTACTATTAATTATTTCTTACTTATGACCCAAGTTTACTTGGAATCAAAGTAATACCATAAATAATATTTAATAAGGAATAAATCTCGTCCGTACATTGGTTACTTGATGGACGTACCAGATTAAGTCATAACCTCTATAAATTGGTCCTCCCTCCACCCATTAGGGTTACCACATATTCTCTACATTAATTCCATCGTTGACGGTTGTGGTAACATAAAGTTAGGGCAAGGAGGTAGAAACCAATTTACGACTAACGCTTCCGCTTCTCTTTGTGATGATGTCTTCCGCATCAGGTATGTGCCTCTAACATTCTCTATGCAAGATTATCATGTTCAAGATCCTGTAAATATTTAATCTTACATGTGGCATCAGAGCCAGGATTGTTTGAACTGATAATCTTCGTATATAAAACAAGCATATTTAAAAAAATTGCATGAGGGATAGATCCAAAATTTTCAGTGAGGATGGTCTAAAATCTTTTTGCCATCACTGATAATATTTGGAAGACTAATAGTAATTTTAAATTTGTGCTTACAATACAGTATGTTGATGCAAAGTAATGTTTAACTGAGAATTGAGAAATTTTTTGCCTTAGCCAATAATTGATGTCCTAATAAACTTTTATGCGAGGATATTGAAATATTAAAGCTTCATTACTGATAAATTTTTATAAGCTATCTTATGATTTATTAAGAGCAAGGGATTCAATGGTTAAACAAGTAATGCTTGTTAATTAGGTTATCATCACTCGTGAAAAGTTTAGAATTGATGTTTGCAACCCCATAATATAATAATTATGCTTTATTTTAGATTGTGCAATAAATTAAAGTGGTCGTTATACTAAGCAATAAATAATATGTGTGTATGTAGTGCAATATAGTTTGTTAGTCACCAAAGTGGCCAAACTAGAGAAATTAACGTCTACACATATAATATTTGTGGTCACTTGACATATGTGGATTAGTACAATTCATTATTTATTGGCATATTCAGTATTCCAAGAGAAACTGTGTCTGATTTTTCAACTTGATGCATGTATTATGTTTCTATAGTTTGTTAGTCACCAAAGTGGCCAAACTAAAATGTATAAAATTATTCACATGCACAAAAATTTATGATATTATGTGTGCTTTGTATTTATATAGTTTGTTAGTCACTAAAGTGGCTAAACTAGAGAAATTAACGTTTACACATATCATGTTTATGATCACTTGATGCATGTATTATGTTTCTATAGTTTGTTAGTCACCAAAGTGACCAAACTAAAATGTATAAAATTATTCACATGCACAAAATTTTATGATATTATGTGTGCATTTATATTTATATAGTTTGCTAGTCACCAAAGTGGCCAAACTAGTATGATTAAGAAGAATGTGCATTCATAAAATTGTCATTTATCTATGAAGGTTAATTAAATGCCTATATATTGAAAAATAAATAGATAAATTGACTTTCACTATTGCTAGAACTTAAGAATTTACCCAAAGGTGAATCAATCATTCTACAAATAGTGAAACTTATGAGGTAAATTAATCTTTTTAGTCAAACATAAATTGTATATCCAAAGATGTCGTATATGTTTGATTAAAAATATCCAATTACCTATTAAAGATAAAATTGGCATTTAAATTATGATAATGTGTCGTAATATCTACCCAAAGGAGAATTACGATATATTTTTATCGCTTTACTGAATTCACATTATTTTCTGATTTGTGAGCATGTATATCTATTTTGCAGTTATTCCCCTTCATTCGCATGCTTTGTCTGTTACTGTGTTCAATGGATTGAACTTCTCTGAATGGCATGAACAAGTACAGTTCCACTTAGGTGTAATGGATCTTGACTTGGCTCTGCTGAATGACAAACCTACTGCCATTACTGATAAGAAGAGTGATGATGAGAAGTCTTTTCATAAATCATGGGAACGCTCTAACAGATTAAGCCTTATGTTCATTCAAATGACTGTTGCTAACAACATTAAGAGTACTATTCCACAAACAGAAGTGCCAGGGAATACTTGAAGTTTGTGGAAGAACGTTTTCGTTCTGCTGATAAGTCTCTCGCTGGTACACTAATGGCTGAACTCACGACCATGAAGTTTGATGGGTCGCGTAGTATGCAAAATCATATCATCGAGATGACTAACATTGCAGCAAGAACCTTGGGGATGAAAGTGGATGACACCTTCTTGGTTCAGTTCATTCTGAACTCATTGCCTCTTGAGTATGGACCATTCCAAATTAACTATAACAATATTAAGGATAAAGTGGGATATTAATGAATTGTCTAGTATGCTTACTCAAGAGGAGTCAAGACTTAAGAAACAAAGAGGTCATTCCATTAACCTCATAGGTCAAGGAGCTGGTAAAGGACTTAAAGTGAAGGCCAACAAGTTTAAGAAAAAGAAAGCACTGGCTAAAGTTCCACATGATGCTCATAAGGAACTCAAGGCTGATGTGTGTCGTTTCTGTAAAAAGGAAGGACACTATCAGAAAGATTGCCTGAAACGTAAAGCTTGGTTTGAAAAGAAAGGGATTCATTACGATCCAAACCACAAATCCAAATAATAATTTCGTGTTCATGGGAAATCATATGAAGGATCAAATTGAAGGCATAGAGACTTATCAATTGAGCTTGGAGACTAGACATCACCTTGATCTATTACAGACTCTTTATGTTCCTTCGGTTTCTAGGAGTTTGATTTCCCTTTTAAGACTTGATATTTCTGGATTTGATTTTAAGTTTGGACATGGATGTTTCAATTTATATAAGAATGCTATTTTTTATGGTTATGGTGTTCTTATTGATGGTTTATATACATTGAAATACGATAATAATTTTTCTGAATCCCTGCTTACTATTCATAAAAAATATTGGAATTAAATGTAGTTCACTAAATGAAAGTTCTGCTTATTTGTGGCATAAATGTTTGGGTCATGTACCCAAAGAACGATTAAAAGGATTGGTAAAGAATGAAATTCTTCCGAATTTGAATTTTGCTGATCTTGATATATGTTTGGATTGCATTAAAGGAAAGCAAGCCAAACATACTAAGAAATGTGCCACAAGGAGCACTCAACTTCTTGAAATTATACACACTGATATTTGCGGACCCTTTGATGTTTCATTTTTAGGTGGAGAAAAATATTTTATCACCTTTATCGATGATTTTTCACGTTATGGATTTATCTATTTGTTGAAAGAAAAATCTCAAGCAACGGACACTCTCAAAGTGTACGTTAATGAGGTTGAAAGACAATTAGATAGGAACGTGAAAATCATTAGGTCAGATAGAGGTGGTGAATATTATTTTTAAAAAAAAGTATAACGAATCAGAACAATGTCCAGGTTCATTTGCAAAATTCCTTGAGAATGGTGAAGTTAATGGGAATGTTGAACGACAAAATGTGGAAATTAATGAGGTAAGGGTAAATATTTCATTGCCCATGAATGTACCTACTTCCGTACCAATCACAAATGTTGTTCCTCTTGTTGAAGAACACTTTAACAATGTTCACATTTGGGTGAAGCACTTCAAAAAGGAACTAAATCACAAGTATCTGACGCAAATGAACCACAAACAGTGCCATTAAGAAAATCGGTCATTTCAGATGATTTTGTGATTTATTTACAAGAGTCAGATTTTGATATTGGAATTAATAAAGATCCAGTTTCATTTCACAGGCCATAGAAAGCACTGAGTCTAATTAATAAATGGATTAATGCCATGAATGAAGAGTTAAAATCCATGGAATACAACAAAGTATGGGATCTTGTTCAATTACCAGAAAGTTCTAAAAGAATCGGATGTAGATGGGTCTTCAAGACCAAACGCGATTCTAATGGTAATATTGAACGATATAAAGCTATACTTGTTGCCAAGGGATACACTCAAAAAGGAGGCATTGATTATAAAGAGACCTTTTCACCGGTCTCAAAGAAAGACTCATTAAGAATTGTTTTGGCTTTAGTAGCTCATTATGATTTAGAGTTACATCAAATGGATGTGAAAACTGTCTTTCTTAATGGAGACCTCGAGTAGGATGTTTATATGGACCAATCAGAGGGTTTCGAAATTAAAGGAAAAGATCAGATGGTGTGTAAACTAAAGAAGTCAATATATGGACTCAAACAAGCCTCACGACAATGGTATATAAAGTTTAATGATACCATAACATCTTTTGGATTTAAGGAAATTACCGTTGATCGGTGCATATACCAAAAGATTAGTAGGAGTAAGTTTATATTTTTAGTTTTGTATGTTGATGACATTTTACTTGTTGCTAATGATTTAGGCATATTGCGTGAGACGAAAAACTTTCTCTCTATGAACTTTGAAATGAAAGACATGGGTGAGGCATCCTATCTGATAGGGATAGAAATATTCCGTGATAGATCACAAGGAACATTGGGACTGTCTCAAAAAGGTTATATCGAAAGAGTTCTAGAGAGATTTAACATGAACAATTAAGAATAGTTCCTATTCAAAAAAAAATGGGGCAAAGTTAATCTCATGCAATGCCCAAAGAATGATGTAGAACGAAAAGAAATGAAATCAAGTCTTTCATCTTCTATTGTTGGAAGTTTGATGTATGTTCAAACTTGCACAAGACCGAATATTAGTTTTGCGGTCGAAATGCTAGGAAGATATCAAAGTAATTTTGGAATGGATTAATGAAAAACACTGTAAAGAAAGTTTGTGGCATGTTATGAAGCCACAATTCATGCATTATGGCTGCGGAACTTCATTTCAGGACTTGGGGTTGTCGACACCATTACCAAGCCGCTGAAAATTTATTGTGATAATGCTGCAGCAATATTCTTCTCCAAGAACGATAAGTACTCCAAATGTGCCAAACATATGGAATTAAAATATTTTATTGTTAAGGAAGAAGTTCAGAAACAAAGAGTGTTACTTGAGAATATTAGAACTGATCTCATGATTGCAGATCTGTTAACAAAAGGCTTACAACCAAGGACATTTAAAGAACATGTTCAAAGAATGGGTCTTGGTTGTACTTATGATTGATGCACTTATGATATTTTTACACTCTGAGCTCAAATTATGTGTTTCTGATATACATTAATGAATTTCTTGTTTCTCATAATGGTGTA
Organism: Solanum acaule; assembly: GCA_036250505.1. Taxonomy (NCBI): domain Eukaryota; kingdom Viridiplantae; phylum Streptophyta; class Magnoliopsida; order Solanales; family Solanaceae; genus Solanum; species Solanum acaule. Next base: position 386 of record JAJOOR010085859.1, on the reverse strand, counting down.
CACATTATTGTTTGAGATATCACAAGATAAGTCTCTATGAGACATTATTGTGGACCATAAAATGTTATATATTTTTATAGCTTATGAACCTAGTATGATAAGTTGCTAATGCAGTAGTATATGGAAGGAAGTATGTAGCTTAAAATTTATGTACAACCGCCATAACTCGCATTAGTAGTTTGTTATATTGTGGTATTTATGATGGACATTATAGAAGAGATTTATTAGATGCGCAACTAATGTTTATTAAATATTAATGTTATATGGTCATTGGGCCAAGTGGGAGAATGTAAGAATTATTATTAATTACTATTAATTATTTCTTACTTATGGCCCAAGTTTACTTGGAATCAAAGTAATACCATAAATAATATTTAATAAGGAAT
>JAJOOR010085858.1:0-37865 GCA_036250505.1 Solanum acaule | reverse complement strand
AATAAGAATATGAAGTCGAATTTCCGAAATCATGCACGGATTTTGAGATATATGGAAATTACAATTATAGGTGTTTCCGAAGCACATTTTCGGGCATTTTTGGGGTCGTTTCAACATTATAGATTAATCATCGAGCTTCTTCAATTTCAAATGATTTAAAATAATTAGTTTCATAAATTTTTAAAAAATAAAATAAAAATATTTTGCAAGTCTTTAAGTAATCTATCAGTTTTTATAATTTTTAATAATATATATGTTTTATATAATTATGTATGAAGTAAGTATATCCTATAAATATTCGAAAATCATCTCAAAAGATTTTATATTTTTAGGGTATTTTAAAGTGATGGCTATAATTTTGAATTAATTAGCTTTTATAAAATTCGAAATATTTTTCGAATTATTTTTATGTAAGTTTTGTCAATTTTATAATTTTAAAAATAATAAATATGTTTTTATAGTTATGTATATAATTAGTATATTTTTATTTGAAAATCGTCTCAAAAGGTTTTAGTTTTGCTTTAAATTTTGCCAATTAGTTTAATTAATTACTAGTTAATATTTTAAAATTGATTATTTTATTTGGTTAAGATTAAGAAGCTCATTAATTAATTTATATTAATTCGTCTTATTTGACCTTAGTCGAATTCCTCAACTAATTCAAATCGGCTATGTCCTTCACTTCACTCGTGCTTCAACAGTTTGGTCAAGTACAAGTAATCCCTCTTCGAGTAAACATGAGGGTTTCTGAAATTTCCTTCGGACCAAACTTTGAAGTCCCTAGATCCAGAGAGATTCTTCATGAATGGAACAATATTCTCACGATAGATATAGGAAATGGGCCAGAAAGAGAAATTCCAGAATATCAGGTGTGGCTTCGAGAAGATCGCAATAGCATGAGTCCAGAACGTGAACAAGGTTTTGAGGATATTGGGATGACGATCTAGATAAGACATTCTCATCTTGGAATCAAAGTGGTAACTCCTGAAATGTGGGCTCAAATGGAAACTATAATGCAATATTTGGACAATGCGGGAGCAGGGCCTAGCAACGTAGGAGCGTCATCTTCACTTCCTCCACCAGCGTGATTGATAACAAAATTTAGGCCAAGTCTTAGATTTGTCTTTATATTGTGTCATCTTTTCTGTATTTTTAGTTTATTCTCTCTTTGTTGTACCATTTTATTGGTATTTAATGAATTGTCACTAATTAATGGCTTGGATCAATCTATCATAATCACGTTATGTTTGACGTTTAGGCCTACCTCTGGCATAAAAAGGTCACAAATCTAGGGCGTGATATAAACTGTTTGTGTGCTTGTTGATTTAATTGCTTTGTGTTGTGATGTGTCATTTTGTCTAAAGCAGAATTAATCTACTCTTGTTTCTTAGAGCACCTTAAGCATAAATTAAAATCCACAACAACAAAGTCCGTCCAAATTACTTCTGAAGTGTTGTCCAAGTTTCTCAGAAATATATAAACCATCTACTCTAAAAATCTCCTAAGTTTTTATTCGTCCATCACAGGAAGGTCAATTTGCTAGAATGTCTGGAAAAAGTATCAACGCACCAATCCCACCCATTGTTTTGGTTAGTGATGAAGAAACTGAAGAATCAATGTTCAGAAAATTTATCGAGACTAAAGAGAGGATAGCTGCAGCCAAAAGGAGACTTGCAATACTGGACCAAACTGAATGGATGCTACGAGAGAGAATTATTGAGGTTTGACATAGAAACAGCCTCGGTGAAAAGAAAGATTGCAAAAAATTGATCAGGAGATAATTAATATCACTAAAGCGTCTGCAAGGATCCCCAAAATTGAACGGGATATTAAGAAACTAAATTTTGGGAATGCTTCCTCCATGAAGGGAAAAGGTAAAACAAAAGAAGGTTCAAATGACAAGAGCACCGGATCGTCACCCTACAGTTGAAGAGGAAGGAAAGAAGCCTTTGGGTAGATTTAGGTTCATGTAACGCATTTCTCATATTTGTCATTTTGTGTTTAAATTTTATTGTAATCAAGAACAACGGAAGACTTGAGCCCATAGGGGGTACATAGGAAGCTCTTTTTGAACCTAGTCTCTCTATCAACTTCAGTAAGGGTACATTTAAGTTATCTTATGTAATTCGAACTACGTCGGGGCTGAATTCCCTTGGGGGATACATAGGCAGCCTACTTAAGATTCAGTCCCTATCTTTTCAATTTTTATTCTCCCTTATTAGTGAATGATTCTGAAGAGTTCCACCTACAAAAGCATATGAGTGGAAGAAATTAGCAAGATTCTATGCAAGTGGACCTTTCATATTCAATTACAAAAATTCCATTTGAGTCCTCCTGTTCACCCGAAATATTTCTGTGGATTAATCTACTTGAAGCAAAATGACACTTGTGTGTTTATCTTAATGTCAACTTATTTGCATATCTCGTTAAAAACAAAAACTAATATATATGTCTTTTGAGTTGTTCTTCTCTACAAGTAAAGACTGATCTGTGTTGAAATCAAACTGGCCGACCATCCCTACTTTACAAGATCTAAAGCAATCATACCATCCTTCCCTTATCATTCTTTGGATAAAGGCAAAAGCAAAATGGCTAGTACTTCTGACGAAACGGGAGTAGTGGATATGACCATCAGAAATGATGAACTCAATGACCAGAGTGAGTTGATTTCTCAGTTAATGCAACGAATCCCAGATATACAGGAAGAACTTCAACAAACCAAAGATCTGGCGAAACTAGCCATTGCATCGAATGAATTGCCCCTCGAAACTAGAAGACCTCCCTAATTTTCCATCACTAAGTTCTCTATTACCCAACTATTTCCCTACCCATACCACATGACCCATCACTTCCACCCCTAACCCTCATACCACTGACTTAACTGTATCCAACGCTCCTTACGCCAGCACTTCCTACCAAACACCACCACCACTACCAAATCAGAACTAAGCACCTAACACTAATCACTCCCAAAACTTCACACCAACCTACCAAATCCCACCCCTAGTCTCCAGTAATCCACGTGTTTTGCCTAGTCAGCTTGCATACCCTTCCGTAATATTCCAAACTCCAATAGCTTATACAATCCCTGAGCCATGCCCTAGCTTTCCCGTTCAACCGGAGCTGGATCACCATGAAGAAATGGAAAATGATTGGAGGTTGAGAGAAGAAAACCGTGAACAAGATATGAATGTCATGATGGATGCCATCACCGAAGCAGTAAAAAGTGTCTACTCTTTGAGGAAGATAACATGACTTGAGTATGACGAACTTTGCATGCACCCTGACTTGGAAATACCCGAAGGTTACAAAATTCCAAAATTTGAAACCTTTAATGGTATTGGCAATCCCATGGCTCACCTACGAGCTTATTGTGACAAACTCGTGGGTATCGGGAAAAATAATGCATTAATTATGAGGTTGTCTAGTCGAAGCCTCAGTGGGGAGGCGTTAGAATGGTTCACATCTCAAGAACTCCATCAGTGGTCTACATGGGGGGCTCTAGCCAAAGATTTTTTGGAAAGATTCCAGTTTAATGTCGAAGCTGTCCCTGACAGATATTATTTGGAAATAATCAAGCAAAAGACCACGGAGGACTATCGTGCATATGCATGTCGCTAGAGGAAAGAAGCTGCAAAGGTACAAGTTGTGATGACTGAAAACGAAATAACCTCTACTTTTATTTGAGCTCAGGAGCCCGAGTATTACGAAAGGATGTTTCCTATGATGGGACAGAAGTTTTTGGAGCTGATTAGAATGGGGGAAGCCATAGAAGATGGCCTCAAGTTTAGAAAGGTTACAAGTCTCACTGCTTTGCAGGCCGCCAACAAAGCCTCGCTGTGTATGGCTACATGATTCTCTAGGAAAAAGAAAGAGGATGTGTCTGCTGTATCTTTTAGCCCGAGGCCAAGGCCACAATGGTATTTTGGGTCTGGAAACTCCAACAGATTTCCCAACGCAAACAATTACCAACCACCTCCACAAGCTCCAATCCCAATCTACTATGCACAATAGATCTACCAAGCACCACCGCTTATCTACCAAAATAAACTACCAACCTACCAAAATACACTACCAAATCACCAAGCAAATGCACCAGTCTACCGAAATCTCGGACAAAACAACCCAAATGCCAACAATCTACCCCGCCCTAACCTCGAAAGAAAGCCTCCCAGAGTTTTCACTCCTTTGGCAGAAACATGTACCTAATTCTTTGAGCGTCTAAGAGCGGCTGGATTAATCCAACCAGTAGACGCAAGGACAATTAATCCCACAACAAAGTTCTTTTGAGCGGATCAACGATGTGCTTACCATTCTGGAGGGGCAGGACATGATACAAAATGATGTATCAATCTAAAACATAAGATTCAAGACTTGATCGATAACAGAGTCATCACTCTCTAAGCCCCTGCCCCCAATGTGAACCTTAACCTATTGCCGAATCATGGGGGAGCGACCATCAACATGATTGAAAGAGAAGAAGATTGGCTTGCTAATGAGACTACTAGTGAAGCAAATGTTAAGTCACTTATACCAATAGTGGCCTCATTGACCATAAAGGCCCGTCCAGAGTTTGTGGTAATAACTGCACCTCATCAGGCATTTGCTTTGGCAAAAGAAAGAAGCAATGACCAACCCAAAGAAAAGTTTGTTGTCCAGACGGCTACAGCTCAGGGGATGACATGTTCTAGAAGAAGCTATGTTCTAGAAGAGTTAGCTCAGGAGACACGAAGAAAGGAGAACAAAAAAAGGCCGATCACAAAAGGTGAGGTCGAAGAGTTTTGGCGAAGAATGCAGCCTAAAAAATATTCCATTGTTAAGCATTTGGAGAAGACTCCAACTCAAATTTATATTTGGGCTTTATTAATAAGTTCTGAGTACCATAAAAAAGCATTGCTAAAGGTACTTGATGAAGCGTATGTACTGACGGGAATAAGTGGTGAGAATCTGGCCACTGTGGTTAGTCATATCATTGGGAGTCACCAAATCTCCTTTCGAGAAGAGGAGTTACCAATCGAAGGAGTGATGCACAACCGTGCCTTGTATATCACTATCAAATGCAGGGACAAGTTTGTAGTTCGAGTATTGATTGATAATGGCTCAGGACTCAATATCTGCCCATTATCAACCCTTACTCAGCTAAATTATGATATAGGGAAAATCCTTCAAAGTCGCATGAATATAAGGACGTTTGATGGTTTGCAAAGAGAGACCATGGGAGAGGTAGACTTATGTATCCAAATGGGGCTTGTAGATTTTTTCACTAAGTTCCAGGTGATGGGTATATCTACAATCTACAACTTATTGCTAGGAATACCATGGATCCATGTTGTTGGAGCAGTCCCATCCACACTACATCAACTTTTGAAGTTCATCTGGGAGGATCATGAAATCATCATCCATGGTGAAGGGAGTGATCGTAGTTACCCTAGTTTCTCCATTCCAGTTATTGAAGAGTCTTCTCAAGGTACTGACTTTCACATGGTGGAGATAATGAATTCTTCCTTTGAAGATACGACACCACAAATACCAATGCCGTCAATATATAAAATGATTGCCACGACTATGCTAAGAAGTGGTTTTGAACCTGGGAGTGGGTTAGGCAAGAATTTGGATGGCATATCTGAACCTCTTCTTATCCCACTTCAAAATTTCCGCTTTGGCGTCGGTTATATCCCAACGGAGGAAGAATTATTTGAAGCAGAAACAAGGAAGAATCAGAACTATGATATACCGAAGCCGATTCCAGAATTGTACTAGTCATTTGTTGCTAAAGCTTTACAACCTGAGATTGATAGTTTAGTAAAAGGGATGGGACTATTGTTTGATGAAGAAGATTGTGCTGCGATCTCGACAGAATGCACCACAACACCTACCATCCGAAATGCTGGACCTAGAGAGATGCTACAGAATTGAATGACCACTCCACTTATGATCCATCGAATGGCTTGGTAGACAAAGACAAGGTTTGAAGTTTTATTTTTAAAAATCGGTGTTTTACAGACGAGGCCCAAAACCACCATTTATGTCACTTTGCTTTTCATCGTAATGTTTAAAAAGGAAATGACTCATGAGTCATGACAAAAGTTTGTACGCCTTTTTTAAATTACACTGAAAGCCTCATTTATTTTTAATTGATTATCTTATCTTTGCGAATTATTCTTCAATATATACATTTAAACTCTTTCTATCTAACATGGTTGATTTATTATTCTTTTCAATAAAAATGAATCTATACCTGCCAATGTCATGACATGTCACGAACACGGTGAACCAAGTAAGGCCAATGAAGATTAATGTGAAGAATATGATGCCTGAACACCTCACCGAGGACTTGTGGCAACTTGAAAATGATAAAAAGGCCAACCTGGACGAGACAAAGATAGTAAACTTTGGAGATGACGAGTCGGTTAGAGAAACTCGAGTCAATGTCCATTTGGCAACAACAGAAAGAGAAGAATTGGTCAAGCTACTTAGACAGTACATTGATGTGTTTGCATGGTATTATGATGATATGCCGGGGTTGAGCACTGACATTGTTTTCCATAAGCTGCCTATCAGTTCAGAGTATTATCCAGTAAAGCAGAAAACCAAAAAGTTCAAGCCATACCTGAGTTTAAGGATAAAAGAAGAAGTCATGAAGCAGATTGAATCAAAAGTCGTTGAAGTGACCAAGTATCCCACTTGGCTGGCTAACATTGTTCCAGTGGCAAAGAAAGATGGAAAGATCAGGATATGCGTGGATTTTCGAGATCTCAACAAAGCAAGTCCAAAAGATAGTTTCCCTTGCCAAATATCCACATACTCATCGATAATTGCGCTAAGCATAAGTTACAATCTTTTATGGATTGTTTTACGGGATACCACCATATCCTGATGGACGAAGAAGATGCAGAGAAAATAGCATTCATCACACCTTGGGGAGTCTACCATTATCGGGTGATGCCGTTTGGCCTCAAGAATACCGGAGCCACTTACATGAGAGCTATGACCACCATTTTCCATGATATGATCCATAAAGAAATTGAGGTGTATGTGGATGATGTCATCATAAAATCCAGCGAGAGTTCGAATCGTCTGTCACACTTGGAAAAGTTCTTTAACAGGTTACGTAGGTATGATTTGAAGTTGAACCTAGCCAAATGTGCATTTGGAGTACCTGCAGAGAAGTTACTCGGATTCATAGTTAGCAGAAGAGGTATCGAGCTTGATCCTTCCAAGATCAAGGCAATTCAAGACTTACCTCCTCCAAAGACTAAGAAGGAAGTAATGAGTTTTCTGGGGAGACTGAATTACATCAGTCGATTCATAGCTCAATCAATGGTGATAAGTGAGCCCAAATTTAAGTTACTATGAAAAGATGCGCCAATCAAATGGACCAATGAATGTTAGAAGGCTTTTGACACCATCAAGAGTTACCTTTCGAATCCACCAGTGTTGGTGCCACCACGTGCAGGCAGTCCTTTGCTATTGTATTTATCCGTCTCTGACAATGCGTTCGGGTGTGTGTTGGGACAACATGATGAGACCGGAAGAAATGAGAGAGCTATATACTATTTGAGCAAAAAGTTCACATCCTATGAGGCTCGTTACACTCTCTTAGAGAGAACTTGTTGTGCTTTGACTTGGGTTGCTTAGAAATTGAGACATTATCTGTCGGCTTATACAACACATCTCATTTTGAGGATGGACCCGCTCAAGTACATATTTCGGAAAGCAATGCCCACAAGAAAGCTAGCAAAGTGGCAAAAGTTGTTGAGTGAGTTCGACATTGTGTACATGACTCAAAAAGCAATCAAGGGGCAAGCCTTAGCAGATCACCTTGCTGAAAACCCAGTAGATGAAGGATATGAACCGCTTAGAACATATTTCCCTGATGAAGGAGTATTGTTTGTAGAGGAAGACATCAGAATCATATCCTGGGTGGAGAATGTTCTTTGATGGAGCAGTGAACTCTATAGGATCAGGAATTGGAGCAGTGCTGATATCTGAATCAAGGCAACATTATCCAACAACAGCAAAGCTTAGATTTTGATGCATTAATAACATGACTGAGTACGAAGCATGTATTCTTGGCATTAGAATGGCTCTTGACATGAATGTTCAAGAATTGCTGATAATTGGTGATTCAGACTTGTTGATTCATCAAGTTCAAGGAGAATGGGTCGTGAAGAATCCTAAAATCTTACCTTACGTACAATTGGTACGGAGGTTATGCAAAATATTTAGGAAGATCGAGTTTATACACACTCCGAGAATACAGAACGAGTTTGCCGATGCCCTCGCAGCCATATCGTCCATGATACAACACCTAGAAAAGAGTTATATCGATCCACTTGAGATAGGTTTAAAAGAACAACCAACACATTGTTCACATGTGGAAGCGGAATGGGATGGGAAACCATGGTATATCAATGAAAAAGTACTTAGAAGCTGGCGAATATCCGAAAAAAGCAACAAGTATTCAGAAAAAACAATCTGAAGAATGGCAAATAACTTCTTTTTAAATGGAGAGGTTATTTATAAGAGGACACCCGATCTAGGATTACTGAGATGTGTGGATGTTGCAGAAGCCACAAGATTGCTTGAAGAAGTGCACGCTGGAGTGTGTGGGACGCACATGAAAACCCTTACATTAGCAAAGAAAATCCTAAAGGCGGGATACTTTTGGATGACTATGGAAAGTGATAGCAGCCGATTTGTTCAAAAATGTCAGGTACATGGAGATCTTATCAAAGTACCTCCCCATGAGCTCAATGTGATAAGTTCCCCTTGGCCATTTGCAGCTTGGGGCATGGATGTTATCGGACCGATTGAGCCTGCTGCCTCAAATAGTCATAGGTTCATTTTGGTCGCCATTGATTATTTCACAAAGTGCGTGGAAGCTGCTTCCTACAAAGCTGTGACGAAGAAAGTTGTGGTCAATTTTGTTCGCAACAATTTGATATGTCATTTTGGAGTTCCAGAGTCTATCATCACAGACAATAGAGATAATCTGAATAGTTATTTGATGAAAGAGTTATGTGAAAAATTCAAAATTATCCACCGTAATTCAATTGCATATTGTCCTCAAATGAATGGAGTTGTGGAAGCTGCTAATAAGAATATCAAGAGGATACTGAGAAAGATGATTGACAACTACAAATGTTGGCATGAAAATTTGCCTTATGCTTTGCTAGGTTGTCGCACCATAATCTGAACCTCAACTGAAGCAACTCCTTATCTATTGGTATACGGAACAAAAGCAATGATACCAACTGAAGTTGAGATACCATCTTTAAGGATTATTCAGGAAGCTGGATTGAGCTATGCTGAATGGGTGCATGATCGATATGAGCAATTAGCATTGATTGATGAGAAAAGAATGAGTGTCGTTTGTCATGGCCAGTTGTATCAACAGAGAATGACTCACACTTTCAACAAAAAGGTAAGAATTCGAACATTTGAGGTAGGCCGATTGGTGTTGAAACGTATTTTCCCTCATGAAGACGAATACAAAGGGAAATTTGCACCTAACTGGCAGGGACCGTATGTTGTTCACAAAGTACTATCAATAGGAGCTTTGGTTCTAGCAGATATGGACGGTAGAGTGTGGAAAAAATCTATCAATTCAGATGCCGTCAAAAGATACTACATTTGAAGGATGATACTTCTTTCCTTTATTTCCTTGAAATTGCAGTTTGTTTATAATCATTATCGCATTATGTTTTGAAACATTCCTCTTGTACTTGAACTACGTTCGACCTGAATTCTCAAGAATGAGATACGTAGGCGGCCTATGTCGGCCTCGATCGTTTCCTTATCAAAATTTTCTATTTTGTCAATTCTCGAGAGGGGAACTATGTTTGACCTGATTCCTGCCTCAACGAGATACGTAGGCGCCACAAGGGTTCGATCATGTTCCCAATAAGATATCCATTTCCCTTCAGGGACAGAATTTTTAAGAGGATCTCAAAAATTCTACAAGAAGAGTTATTTCCTACAAACAAGGGTCATATATCATATCGAAATGTGCAATTGGGACATAATTTTGAGAAAATCTCAAAAAATTTGCAAGATATCATGACTTCCGTGATCACCATTAGATTTGTTTTTGAAGCATCTAATTGGGACAGAATTTTTGAGAAGGACCTTAAAAATTCCATCAAGGATACTCAGACCTTCGAAGTTAACTTCATTTGCCTCAAATTGACGTATTCTTAAAGGGTTTAAGTTGCCAGCAAGCTACCTCTCATGTCAAAATCTGAGACAAAGGATGTTCTATTCGTGTCGTGCATGTCATGACAGTTAATTGGCAGAGATTTTCTTTAAAACTATTTTTTCAAAAACTTCATACCTAGCAAATGTTTTAATTTAAATATGATCTTGTCTTTTGTCTACTGCGATTCGTACGGTCAACCAAACTTCCAAAGATAGCGAGACAAGGAGCAAGGCGACTTGAAGAAACCAACACAGATCAGTGTTCCAAAACTAACATTTTTTTTGTGGATGCAGGGTATAATAATATCATCAAATAATATATTTATCAACTAACTATTTCAGGAGAACCTATCAGCAAATATCTGATAGTGAGTGAAACATCTCTGCCTGACCAAAGAGTACGACATTCATAGTCAAATTGCATATTCAAGCTGCCGAGAGGACCATTGCATATTCAAACTGCCAATAGGGCCATTGCATATTCAAACCGCCGAAAGGGCCATTGCATATTCAAGCTGCCGAGAGGGCCATTGCATATTCAAACCGCCGAGACGACCATTGCATATCCAAACTGCCAAGAGGGCCATTGCATATTCAAATTGGTGAGAGGGCCATTGCATATTCATACCATCGAGAGGGCCATTGCATATTAAAACTGCCAAGAGGGCCATTGCATATTCAAACCGCCGAGAGGGCCATCATATTCAAACCGCCAAGAGGGCCATTGCATATTCAAGCCACCGAGAGGGCCATTTCATATTCAAACCGCCGAGAAGGCCATCATATTGCATATTCAAATTGCCGAGAAGGCCATCATATTCAAACCGCCAAGAGGGCCATTGCATGTTCAAACCGCCGAGAGGGCCATCATGTTCAAGCCACCAAGAGGGCCATTGCACATTCAAACTACCGAGAGGGTCATTGCATATTCAAACCGCTGAGAGGGCCAATGCATATTCAAACTGCTGAGAGGGCTATCATATTTCAAACTGTCGAGAGGGCCATCATATTCGGATCGACAAAAGGGCCATCATATTCAAACTGCCAAGAGGGCCATCATATTCAAACCACCAAGAGGGCCATTGCATATTCAAACCGTCGAGATGTCCATTGCATATCCAACTGCCTAGAAGGGCATCATATTCAAACCATCAACATATTACATTAGTCTATTTTACTACTTTGATATTAAAAGAAGAGTACAGTGAAGAGTCAGGTCGCAAATATGAGATACATTCTTTATTTGCTTTACTTCAAATTGAAAGAAGTTGACGTCAAATATTCAAGGAGAACAATTAAGTGCCAACATGGTAAATGACACTATCTCTCCATTTGAATTATATTTTACACTAATGAGTTTTATCTCAGTCTTTGTCGAGAGCATCCGAGAGGATGAATACTCAAATCAAACCACAGGTGCGGACGACATAAAAAAGGATGCAGCACAACGTGGAACTTTTCTTAGCAGCGAACTAGGACATAGTCCAAAGAGGAGTATCAACTCTTAGGACGCGAGTTGAGGAGCGACTTCCACCACAATCAAACCACACCCCTATCAATGGCATGTGGATATTTCCTTGGGTTTATTAGTTCCAATTTCGCATTTGAAAAACTTTCTACTCTCACCGGCAGCTTTCTAATCTAAGTGACAAAGCACCAAGAGCATTGGAAATTATGTCTGTGTAAGTTCTTAATTATGGGTGTGAAGCGCGCCACATTCATGGCTAAGAGGTTGCAAGCCTCTTTTTCATACTCGACTTACTTGTTACTTTTCCAGAACCGAAGGTTATCTAGCATAATAGATTTCCTTTTCAACCGATCGAGTCGAACTACAAACATCCTGATTCCTAAGGTTTAAGGAAATGTAGGCGGGCTCAGAAAATTCGGCTGTATTCCAACATCTTCTCTCAGATCTTATTCTCGAGCATTTCGGTCTCTTCATAATTCGATATCAGGATAGCTTTTGAATTCTTTCATAATCGTGCGTATCGAACTACAAGTGGCCTGAGTTATGTAGGAAACCTGATACCAAGGTTCAACCATAATTCCTAAAGTCCGTACCAAAATCCATTTCCTAAAGATGAAGATGTGGTCGGTCGAAATTGGATTCGTCAATTTTATTTGCCTCGAATTTCTTACATCAATCCAAGTCAAACGAGGGACAGTTGTTGACACCCAATTTTGGACCTCCACATTATAGATTAATCATCGAGCTTCTTCAATTTCAAACGATTTAAAATAATTAGTTTCATAAGTTTTCAAAAAATAAAATAAAAATATTTTGCAAGCTTTTAAATAGTCCATCACTTTTTATAATTTTTAATAATATATATGTTTTATATAATTATGTATGAAATAAGTATATCCTATAAATATTAGAAAATTATCTCAAAAGATTTTATATTTTTAGTGTATTTTAAAGTGATGGCTATAATTTTGAATTAATTAGCTTTTATGAAATTCGAAATATTTTTCGAGTTATTTTTATGTAAGTTTTGTCATTTTTATAATTTTTAAAAATAATAAATATGTTTTTATAGTTATGTATATAATTAGTATATTTTTATTTGAAAATCGTCTCAAAAGGTTTTAGTTTTGCTTTAAATTTTGCCAATTAGTTTAATTAATTAATAGTTAATATTTTTAAATTGATTATTTTATTTGGTTAAGATTAATATGCTCATTAATTAATTTATATTAATTCGTCTTATTTGACCTTAGTCGAATTCCTCAATTAATTCAAATCGGCTATGTCCTTAACTTCACTTGGCCAAATTTGTAATCTATATGGTTATTTCCAAAATTGAATTTTAACCAATATTTGGTCCATTTATTGGGTCAATTTAAGACCAAAGTTGGGCCAATTTTCAGCCCAACTTCCATTTAGATTAGCAGCCCACATTACATTCATCAACAACTCCCAAATACTCACAACAACAGTACCAAAAACCGACCTAACGCCATCAACAGTACGCGACGCGATCCACGCGCCTTTCTTCTTCCTCGCGAAGCAAATTAGGACACTGCAAACCAAGAAAATCGCAAGTAGTGCCAAACCCGACCCCACCCCTGCATCTTCTTCGTGAAAAAGTCAAAGAACGAAACCTAGAATTGAACGCCTCTTCTTCTTTGCGAAGAAACCCGTACATCACCCATCTGCAAACCCATAACCCTAGCAACCTAATCAATCACATCGTTGTTCCCTTTCCCCATTTTCAGAGATCTTCAAATCTCTTTCACTGTTGATCTTGGAAAGGAGGAAAGAAATTCAAAATTTTTGTTTGAATTTCTCCAACGGATTTCCCCCCTAAATCACCCCTTTTCCCCTATAAATAACCCTCTGCACTCAAGTGATAGGGGACGGGTTTTGAGCGATAGACATTTTACACTTAAGAATTTCATATCTAGCTTTTTGATTCTAAGTTCCGAGAAGATCGACGCTCGGAGTTTCTTAGCATGTTGTTCGTATATAGATTTCATAGTAGAAGAGTCATTGTTCTCAGCTCGTTTGTCCTAGTCTCGCTGCCTCCAAAAAGGTAATCTCTTTCCCTTTATCAAGTTTCCTCTTCCTCTGGTATTTTTATCTTTTGAAGTTTTCAATTTTAATTATGTCGGCTACTTTTCTAACCTTGATATGTCATTTACTTATTCATTTCTGAAATGGTGTACTAGCTTTCTGTTAAGTATTAAAAAAATAGATTTTGTTCCACCAACATGCTTGGTTAGTTGTTTAATGGATTGTAAGAATCCAGTGTGTGTTCAAGTTCATGGGATAAGATTTTGGCTTTGGCTTGGACCATTTTTAACATCTGTTATTTGCCTAATCTATGTTGTCCATGTAGTTCATCTTTACTGTTTCTCTGTTTGTCAAAAATGATTCGAAAGTTTCGTAGTGAATTTGCTTTGCTATGTTTCTTGTTCACTGCTTGGTGTTGTTAATCTCTAATAAAGAGAGTAGCCTTGATTTAACAATATATGTAATTTGTATGGTACACTCTCTTCTTAGCAAAATGTGTTCAGTTCTTTTTTTTAGTTTAATTAAATCGGTATGGCTTTATAACTTTTCTAGTCTTTTAGCGCATGTCAAAACTATCGTGGGTTCATTTCGAGGTATTTTCCTTACATGTGCTTAATCTTTATGTGTTTAGAAGTATTATACTTGAATGAGGTTGTCTTTATTTGCCATGATAGGAAGATCTTGTGTTTGGCCATGCCATTTTCATTTTTACTCAAATGTCGCTCCTCTTCGGATTTTATTTTGCTTAAAATGTTCTAATATCTCATCATGATCTCGCTGTCCCGATACATATCCTTAGGAATACTTAGCGTAGTAATTTGCTCTCTTTTCATGTATGTATATCCCCATTTAAGTCTCTTATATCTTAGTTGGCTAGAGTTTTGTCCTTAGGATGATTAAACTTGAATCTTTGGTGTCAATTTCCTCGCGGTTCGATTCTCATGTTTGGTGGCTTCTGTTTTCAAATAAACAAAATTAGCTTACTCCGTATATTCTATTTATGATGCCTCTGCGATAGGTGGCTTTATTTATTGGTAGATGCATAGTTGATTGTTCGTTAGCCTGCTCCCTCTCTCTTTATACATAATTATGTTAATTACTAACTATTTGTTTACCATATTGTGAGCTGCTTTTATTACATCCATTTTCACTTGCTTATAAACTTTATTCTTGTGTGTGTATACATATGCCTTGAAATTTCCTTATGCGTTGATTGTGATAGTCTAGTGTCAAATACAGTACTTCCTATCATGCTTTGATTTCCTTCATGCACTGTTAAGTCATAGATGAAGTGTAAGTGTTTTTTTTCCTTTGATACAGTAGTATTCATTTGTCCTATGGTAGATTTGGTTGCATTTTTTTTCAAGTGCTTGAGTTGCTCTTTACTTCAATTGAATTATGCTTCATTTGCTTCTTCGTGTCACATACTAATTTTGTTCTTTCTTTCGTTTCTTGTATGCACCCCCTTTTGAGTCCATGGTGGACTTATCTACCTTACATTTCCAAGTTGAGCCATAAAGGCTCGATCTTTGCTTTCCCTACTTCTCGAGTCAACCCCCCTATGTATTTAGAAGCCGTTACAGATCCCGGAGGCCCAACAATTTGCTAGAAATTAGTTTATAAATGTTTAAAAGCCCAAGAAATGGGTTGTATACATGTTGTATACAACATTTATACATTGATATACAGGTCGAGGTGCTGAAATATAGATCCAAACTACGGATATACAGGTTGAAGACAAAAAATACAAGTCTCGGGAGTTAAAAATAGAGTTATATACACTGATATACGGATAGTATACGGTTTGTATACAGAAATTAGAAATGGGCCCAAAAGCCCCAAGAAAATTCAGGCAGCTATTTTTTTTTGGAAAATGGGCCAAAGCCCATCTGATTTTTGGGCAACCTTTATAATAGTTTAGGACTGGGAAATGGGGCCAAAGCCCAAGATCAGAAAGGCCCAAATCTTCCTCCCTCACTCTCTCTATTTGAATTTATTAATTTGCCTTACTCTTACTTGCTTATTTGCTAATTAATTTTAAGGTTAGCTTAATTAAATTCCCCAAAAGATGAACTATATTCTTTATGTAAGTACATTTTAATATAACTCATTTTTTATCAACTCTCATACTTTTATTTAACATCTTTAATCAAAACTTATTTTTTTTAATTAATTAAAAATAGCTTCATGCTAATTAACTAATTTAGTTCAAATTATTATTTTTTAAAATGATTCAAAAAAATAAAAAATTCTAATTAATCTAGTTTTGTTGAAGTTCCAATCACTTTTAATTAGATTCAAACGTTTCAATTTAGGTCCCTTTCCTTAGAAATAAAATAAAATGTGTCCTTTATTTAATTATTTTTTCAAAGTTAAATCAAATATTGTAAATTATTAGTTTTTAAGTCAAATCATTTTCCTAAAAAATAGTCAAATATATTTTAACCAAGTCGTAGGATAACCACATGTTAGCGGGCACTTCAAATGCCTTAAAAACCTTCTTGAAGCGTAAATAAGAACCTCTTTCCCATTTTCTCTAAATTTATAAAGATTTAATTAAATTAAGTTTTTTTAATTTCTTTAAAAAATTAAGTGGCGACTATTTCTAAGTATGTTTCTCAAATTATTTTATACTTAGAACATTTCAAAAAGTGATTTTTCTAAAGTTAGTAAAATTACGGCATAACAACTGACTTTGATATAATCTTAGGCATGACCTGGGTTGTTCCCCTATTATGTTGTGCTTAATTGTAATACTGTATGTGACTCTAGAGATCCCCGGTAGGGAAAAGTTAGAGTGGGAAGGGGTGTACAAGCCTAAACCAACTAAGATCATATCCTCTATTAGGGCTAGGAAACTGGTGGGGTAGGGTTGTTTGGCTTATTTGTCTCATATTCGGGATGTTGAGGTTTAGTCTCCCTCTATTGAGTCTATTCCTCTGGTGTCAGAATTTAGAGAAATGTTTCCTACTGATTTGCCTAGTATGCCTCCGGATAGAGATATAGATTTCTGCATTGATTTGAAACCTGGTACTCGTCTCATTCCATCCCTCCGTATCGTACGGCTCCGGTTGAATTAAGAGAGCTTAAGGCTCAAATCTAAGATCTTTTTGATAAATGATTCATCTGTCCTAGTGCTTCACCCTGGGGTGCTCCTGTTTTGTTTGTTAAGAAAAAAGATGGTAGTATGAGAATGTGTATAGACTATCGTCAATTGAATAGGATCACCATTCAAAATAAGTATCCATTACCTCTGATAGATGATCTTTTTGACCAATTGTAAGGTGCATCAGCTTTCTCTAAGATTGATTTAAGGTCTGGTTACCATCAATTAAAGATTAGGTCTGAGGATATACCAAAAAGGCATTTAGGACCAGTTATGGGCACTATGAGTTTTTAGTTATGTCATTTGGGTTGACAAATGCACCTGCAGCTTTCATGAGTTTGAAGAATGGTGTGTACAAACCCTTTCTTGATTCGTTTATGATAGTGTTTATTGATGACATTTTGATTTATTCGAAAAGTGAGGAAGAACATGCCGACCATCTTTGTATTGTTTTGGGTGTTCTTGGGAAACGAAAGTTGTATGCAAAATTTTCGTGTGAATTTTGGTTAACTTTGGTTGCCTTTTTGGGGCTTGTAGTTTCAAAGGAAGGGGTAATGGTAGATCCCCAAAAGATTGAAGTGGTTAGGAATTGGGTCTGACCATGTTCTATTGTCGGTTTATGAAAAATTTTGCTTCTATTGCCACACATTTGGCTGACCAAAAAGGAGATACCATTTGAATGGACTGAAAAATGTGAGGAGAGCTTTAAAAAGCTCAAGACTCTTTTGACCACAACACCTATTCTAGCACTACCGGTGGAAGGTAAAGATTTTATTGTTTATTGTGATGCTTCATAGTTAGGCTTGGGTGCTGTGTTGATGCATGATAAGAATGTCATAGCTTATGCATCGCAATAGTTGAAGGTGCATGAGAGGAATTATCCAACACATGATTTGGAGTTGACCGCGGTAGTATTTTCTCTTAAGATCTG
Source organism: Solanum acaule (assembly GCA_036250505.1). Lineage (NCBI taxonomy): Eukaryota > Viridiplantae > Streptophyta > Magnoliopsida > Solanales > Solanaceae > Solanum > Solanum acaule. The sequence goes on along the minus strand of JAJOOR010085858.1, from coordinate 20,111 downwards.
GCGGCATTATCTTTATGGAGTCATCAAGTGTGAGGTATTTACTGACCACCGTAGCCTACAACATGTATTCACTCAAAAGGATCTAAATCTGAGACATCGAAGGTGGATGGAGTTACTCAAGGATTATGACGTGACCATCCAGTACCATTTAGGTAAGGCTAATGTAGTGGCAGACGCACTAAGCTGAAAAATGGTGAGTATGGGTAGTTTATCTTGCTTGGGTGTGACCAAGCGAATGTTGGCAATGGAAATTCAACATTTAGAGTCTAAGTTCATGTAGTTGGGCATCTAAAAAAGAGGTGAGGTGTTAGCTAGCATTGAGGTTAGGGTCACCTTCATGGAGGAGATCAAGGCCAAACAGTTTGAAGACGAGAATTTGAATGATCTTAGAAAGAAGACAGTGATTGGTAAGGCACAAGATATGGTTCTTGATGCGGAGGATGTGCTCAGTTTTAAAGGAAGAATTTGTGTTCCTAAAGTGGGCGACTTGATTCAGATTTTATTGACATAATCCCATGGTTTGAGGTATTCTATTCATTCGGGTGTGACCAAGATGTACCGAGATTTGAAGCGACTTTATTGGTGGTCTGGCATGAAGAAAGATATAGCGGAGTTTGTGGCAAAATGTCAAAATTTCCAACAAGTAAAATATGAGCATCAAAGGCTGACAAGTTTGCTTCAGAGAATGCCAATTCTGGAATGGAAGTGGGAAAGGATAGCGATGGATTTTGTGGTTGGTCTTTCTAAGACATTGGGAATGTATGATTCTATTGGGGTAGTGGTTGACAGATTGACTAAGTTAGCCCACTTCATTCCGGTTAGAGTAAACTATAATGCATAGCAAGTGGATAAGGTATATATAAAAGAGATAGTAAGGTTGCACGGGGTGCCCCTTTCTTTCATCTCAGACCTTGGTACGCAGTTCACATCTAAATTTTGGGGAAAATTACATGAGGAGTTGGGTACGCAACTCACGTTTAGCACAGCTTTCCATCCGCAAATAGATGGGCAGTAATATACTGTGATTTTACGGTATTTTTGATACATTTCACTTAAGAATTATGTGTGTCTAGGGCCATTTTGTATCAGAAATAATGTTTTATGTGTTATGTTTGCAGGAAATAGGCTTGGACGTGGTTGAGTGAGATGGCAATTGAAATTATGCAGAAGGAGCCACCTACAGACGTGATCCACAGACCGTAGGTCCTTTGACGGTCCCTCAATGGGTAGGCGTAGATGGAGCATCAGGTAGGTCTGACCAAGTGTGGAACTACAAAGAAATTGACGGACCGTAGTTCGACCTATGGGCCATCCTGTACATCCGTCGAATTGGTTCAGAGAGTTGAAGTTCCATTACCTGATGAAAAATCCCAAGTGTGGAGCCATGAAAGAAGACCATGGACCGTAGGTCGACCTACAATCCATCCTGCACGTCCGTTGTTGATGATCTGAGAGTGAAGGTTCCAATCCCTGCAAAAAGTTCTAAGTGTTGACAAACGGAAGGGGACCTACGGACCCTAGGTCGACCCACGACCCGTAGGTCAAGTCGTCGATTGATGCCGCATTCCAGAAGTTTATTTCCTTATTTTGTTTCCTTTTTGTTTAGGACATGTTTTTCTATAAATAGGGTATGTAAACCTCATTTTTGGGGGTTAGACATTATTGTTTACTTCAATTCTTGGTATTTTGTGGAATTAACTTGCAACTTTAGCAATTTGATTTCCAAATTTAGTTTACAAGATTTTACTTTGAAATTCAATTGGAGATTTCGGGTTTCTTCTACTCTAATCGTAAGTTCATGAATTCTTTTTAACAAAACATGAATTGTGTTCTTTCAAGCATGATTAGCTATATCCACAACTAGGGTTGTGGGAACCATGAGCAATTAACAACGTATGAATAATAATTAAGTAATTCCTGAATAGTGCTTATGCATGTATTGGTAATTCTTTCGCTTATAAGTCTTTTTAACGGTTGCAAACGTTAGAACTAGCCTTGTTCCTACTTGCCAGACCAAAGTGGTAATGAATGAGTAAAGAATTAACAACAGAGATTTAGTGGATGCTATCTAATAGTCTAATGTCAATTGGTGCGAGGGTGAAAACTAATCTTACATTGATGTGATATCTAATCTAAGGTAAATGTAAGGGCTAGTAAAGTATACACGCATAGCCGGACCAAGGTGCGTAGTGAAATTCCCTATTTGGAGGACCAATCACTTAGGGATAACTAACTTACCAATGTTGCATGTAAAACACTAGGAAATGATTACTATTATATTAGGATTACCGCGTTAAGAGCTTATGGGGAACACATACACCCTAGTTTCTCTCTCATATTGATAACTTAAAAGTTTGAATCCTGCTTACTTGTTACTTGATCAATAATCTGCTACTTGATTACAACCCCCCCCCTCCCCTTTATTTGCTTGTCTCGTAAATAGTTTGACTAAATGAATATAATAGTGAGTTAAGTTTAAGTCTGAACCATATTCCTCGTGGGATCGACCCCAACCTATAAGTTGGGTTCTTTATTTGACAACGATCACTTATACTTCTTTAGGGAGGTGCAATTTGAGCATATCAAATTTTGGCGCTGCTGACGGGGAATAAGGCTTTTGGATTAAGTTTAACTACATTATTGAAATTTAGTAAATTATTTCCTGATTTTACATTTTCTTTTGTTGTTTTCTACAGGTTTCTACTCTAGTGTATCCCAAGTACACGAAGTCGAGGCGAACCATTGACCTCGTACGATCCAGAGTTGAGCAAAACACTGAGAAAACTGAATAATCAATGGGTACAAATCAATCCAATTGGAGAGAATCAAGGTGATGGAGTTGAATTGCAGCCTCCTGGGGTTGTTAATGTGCATGATCAGGATCATGGTGGTAATCTACTCGGAGATGCTTTGAGGGTACAGAATCCACCAGAACTAAGGTTGCATGATAACTACAGGGTCGACTTTAATACAGTTGAATCAAAAGGACCTACTGTTCTCCCTCCTCTACCTCCAGGACATACATTTGTGGTGACGAACAGTCTGATGCAAATGCTCACAGCAAGAGGGTTATTTTCTGGTCTAGCTTCGGAAGATCTACATGGTCACATGGCTAAATTGAGAAGTGTCTGCAAGAATTATATGGGACGACCGGAGTTGGATATGAATGTCATAGGGTTGAGAGTCTTCCCTCTATCATTGACTGGAGATCCTGCGGTGTGGTTTTATGAGCTTCCATATAACTCAATTCATACATGGGACCAATTGCATAAGGTGTTCATGGCAAAGTATTTCCCATTGTCCAAGAAGCTGAATCACAAGGACAAACTGAACAACTTCGTAGCACTACTTGGAGAGTCGGTAAGCAGTTCTTGGGATAGGTTCACATTATTCATGAGAAGTGTTCCAAATCACCGCATAGATGATGAGTCACTGAATGAGTACTTCTATAGAGGTCAGGATGACAATGGTAAGGTTGTGCTTGATACTATTGCTGGAGGATCATATGGTGAGTGCACTTTTGAAGAGATCACTGAGAAACTAGAGAAGATTTCCCAAAATAACAAGGCATGGAGCACTAGAAAGTCAGACACTGGTAGAAGCACATTTGCAGTTCAAGCCGCACCTAGTCTATCCAGTGATGATATTCGTAAAGAGATGGCTCAAATGAGGACATAATTGGGTTTGGTACTAAAACATGTGACCAGAGGTGCAGAGAAGGTGAATGCGGTAAACTATCTGACTAGAACTCCACCACCACCAGTTGAAGAATGCTACAATGAGGAGGATGCGTATTTGGTGAATAATCAGACGGGGGGTTTTCAAACCAACGCCTAAGGATCCAACTGGGATAATTGGCGCCAAGGTCAAGGAAACCAATGTCAGAACTATGGAAACTATAACAGAGAAGGAAACTATGTACGAGATGGGAACTACAATCGTGATAACAACTACAACCGGAACAACTATGGTAACAAGAATGAGAGAGTTGGGCCCTACGTTCCACCCGAAACAGGGAATCTGGTAATAGAGAAGTTGGGGGTAGTATGTCGCGCGTTGAGGATATGCTGCAAAAGATAATGAAGAGGTTTGACGCTACTGATCATAATGTGAAAGAGATGCGCACTGAGTTGTCCGGGATTGGTCAGAAAGTTTATGCCCATGCAGTGTCGATAAAGCAACTTGAGCAGCAGTTTAGTCAGTTGTCTGCTACTGTGAATACACGCTAACCAGGCACACTTCCCAGCAACACCATCTAGAATCTGAAAAATGATGGCATTGTATGACAATCACGACTCACGGAGGAAAGTAGACTATTGATCTCCCTATGCCATCTGATGTGGAAAAAGTGGTAGAAACATATGATGAGATTGAGGTTACTAGAGAGTCTAAAAAAACTACGGATAAGGAAGCGGAGGTAACCCAAAAGGTTGTTCTCATGCCTAGACCTCCACCTCCTTTACCACAGAGGTTAGTGAAAAAGATCGAAGAAGGAAAATACCGCAGGTTTATAACTATGTTGAAACAGCTTTCCATCAATGTCCCATTGATAGAAGCTTTGGAGCAAATGCCTGGGTATACAAAGTTCACGAAGGACATGGTGACCAAAAAGAGGGCTGTCAGTTGTGAGAATGATGAGAGGTTGCAGCATTGTAGTGCCATTTCTACGAGATCATTGGTGCAAAAGAAAAAAGATCCTGGAGCTTTCAGTATTCCTTACACCATCGGTAAGATGCATTTTGCAAAGACCTTATGTGATTTAGGAGCCATCATTAATCTGATGCCATTGTCTATCTACAAGAAGTTGGGTTTAGAGGCTCCAAAACCGGCTGCGATGCGACTACTTATGGCCGATAGAACTGTGAAGAAGCCTATTGGTGTTCTTCAAGATGTCCTTGTGAAGGTGGGGTCATTCATCTTTCCGGTGGACTTTGTGATACTTGATTGCGAAGTTGACTTTGAGGTTCCCATAATCTTAGGGAGATCATTCCTCGCTACTGGGCGTGCCTTAGTTGATATGGAGAAAGGGCAAATGAAGTTTCGACTGAATAATGATGAGGTGACCTTTAACATCTGTAAGTCTATGAAGCAGGAGAATGATCTTAATTCGGTATCTGTGGTGAATCACATTTTCGAAAAAGGTGTTGAATTGTCCAGTAGGGAGAAGTTAGGTTCAGCCCTGTGCAAAGCGAAAAAGAACCATGATCAAAAGTCAGAAAAGCGCAAACTAGCTCCTGGAGATCTGTGTTGTTGTTTAAATCAAGGTTGTGCTGGTTTCTGGCAGATCCAAGTCCCAATGGACCGGACCATTCAAGTGAATCAAGTGTCCCCACATGGAGTAGTTGAGCTCGAGAAAAGGAGGGGAACAAGGTTCAAGGCCAACCACCGGAGGATAAAAAGATACATGGGAGATTCTAGGAGTGTAAATGCATTGATAGAGGCATGGCATCTTGATGAAGTCTGAGTAATCTAGGTGTCTGCATCATGCCGCGACGTTAAATCAAGTGCTACTTGGGAGGCAACCCAATATATACAATCTAGCCAACTATATGTTTTTCTTTTTGATATAGGAGTTTACTGCTTTTATTTTTAAAAAAATTGTAACTCTTTAGATAGGTGTTTTATTTTTGTCTTAGTGTTGGCTAGATATAAAATAGGATTCGTGTCTAAAAAGTGTCAAGAAAATGTAAAAAGAAAGTCCTAATGGTTGCTACGTGTGCAGGAACGACATGTTAAATCTGTAGAAAAACACATGTACAGTGGTCTACGGACCCCATCGACTGTCCGTTGGTCAATCCACGAACCGTGAATGGCGTCCGTAGATCCCAGGTAAGTCCTTAAAATTTTCTAAGTGTCAAGAGTGACCTACAGACTCTATCCACTTTCCATAGGTCGACCTACGGACCATCGACGGGGTGTCATGTGTCCACAATTAGGGTTCTGTCGACCCGACCCGGACCCCCTTTTAAAAGAAGGAGCGCCAGCAGTTGGAAGAGGCCACAAAGGCGTCGTTACTGGAGGATGAGAGGAGACATCAGCGGGCCAGAGAGATAGGTGTTGGCCCATATGGCAGTTTGAGCACTACTGAGGGTGCTGAGATAGTTTATGGGAGCGCTACTGATGGCGTTCCTAGTGTTGATCCAGCGGGCTCCGGGAAACCGGACCCACTCACTTCTTGAGATGTCTTCGGCACATATGCGCCACAGGTTTGCTTCACCCTAGCCTGTACTTTTTATTTTTGTGCAATGGGGACAAATGCACCTTATTTTGTTGGGGGTGGGGTAAATAGATTGTGAGTGATAGGGTGGAGTCTGAGTAACCCAACTCCTAATCCTCTATTGGGGTTTTCTTGCCTGTCTTCTTTTCCCGCAAGAGACTGTTTTACTTTATGTTGAACTAGCATGTTTAGGAATGTATGTGTAGAAGTAAGTAGAAAAATAAAAGCATGATGGCATAAAAAGCATAAAATAATTATCCCCGTCCAAAAAGTGTGAAAATATGTTAGATCTGTAGGCTTCTTAAGTTGAATGTGCTGGATCTCAATGTGACATGATAAGGAACCGATTTGACCTCATGACTTAAGCTAAAACTTGAACTGGGTAATCGAATAATCTGATAATGAAACAATGTGCCAAGTGTGTGTGAGGAAAGCTTGAATGTTCATACAGTGTGTGCCAATCTAGAACTTGCCCCGTTGGTCCTGCTAAGATAATCTAGGCTAAGAAGTTAGGAAATTATCATAGGCCCTTGTTCAAAAAAGTCCACTTAAGCCTAAAATGATCCAACCAAATGAAATCAATGTTGCCTTTGATCCAAATGTTTGAGCCTAATATAGACCACTTCTTTCAATTCAGCTAACTTACCTTCTCTAAAATTATTGTTTTGGCCCCGGTCCCTCCTTGGACATGTGCACCTTGACTTAGGCTAAAAGCCTAAGTTGAGGGTGGCTAATTCAAAAGTTACCTTGATCTTGGCCATGGTCCGACATCGGATATTGTGCACCTCAACTCATGCTAAACACATAAGTTGAGGGTGGCTGTGAAAAAGGAAATCGAAAGAAAAAGGATATGAAAAGAGTTTTGTGTTGAAGAGAGACACAGAGAAGAAAAAGATGTGACTTTGTGCAAAAGAAGCAAAAGATGAATAACAAAAGTGCTAAAAGAAATAAAGAAAAATAAAGAGAAAGAAAAAGAAGAAAAGTGAAAAATGTGAGCTACAAAGTCAAAAGTCACATCTGTGTGAAAAGAGTCAAGGGAAAGAAAAGAAAATAAAAAGATGTCAAGAATTGGTCGTGAAAAGAGGTAAAAAGCCAATGTAATGTCAAGGAGGGCACAAAGTCACTAAAAAGTACCCAAATATATCCTACCTGACCCTGAGCCTATTACAAGCTAAGAAAGTCCTATAGTGATCCTAGCAAACTAGCTTGAAGAGTCTAAGCAGTGAAAATAAGGGCAATCCTATGGTATTAAGCACTAACTGTACTTGAAGTCACTTCTGAGCGTGAATGTTGAATGAATCCTAAAAAAAAACTTGAAAGGCATATCTATTGTGTGTGAAAAGGGATTTCTTTTGAAGTGAGGGCACTATTTACATTGTTGGATAATTTGATACCCTGGTGATTGTAAAATGTGTATGTTGTGATGTATGTTGGTCGATCTATGTCATGTTTTGATCCGTATGAGTTAGCTTGTTGAGTCTAAATGAAGAGATTTGCACTAAGGAAATAGGATGGATTGAAAAGGCCATGTGATTACTTGATTTTGTATGTCTACTTCTACACAAGTGTCGTTTAGCGTTGTAGTGTGTCGCTTGAGGACAAACAACATGCTTAAGTTGAGGGTGTTGATATACCGTGAGTTTACGGTATTTTGGATACATTTCACTTAAGAGTTGTGTATGTCTAGGGCCATTTTGTATTAGAAATAATGTTTTATGTGTTATGTTTGCAAGAAATAGGCTTGGACGCGGTTGAGTGATATGACAACTAAAATTATGCAGAAGGAGCCACCCAAGGACGTGATCCACAGACTGTACGTCCTTTAACGGTCCGTCGATGGGTAGGCATAGATGGAGCATCAGGGAAGTCTGACCAAGTGTGGAACTATGGAGCAACTGACGGACCGTAGGTCGACCCATGGGTCGTCCTGCACATCCATCGAATGGGTTCAGAGAGTTGAAGTTCCACTACCTGATGAAAAATCCCAAGTATGGAGCCACGAAAGAGGACCACGGATCGTAGGTTAACCTACGGTCCATCCTGCACGTCCGTTGTTGATGATCTAAGAGTGAAGGTTCCAATCCCTGCAGAAAAGTTCTAAGTGTTGACAAACGGAAGGGCACCTACGGACCCTAGGTAGACCCACGGCCCATAGGTCGAGCCGCGATTGATGTCGCGTTCCAGAAGTTTATTTCCTTATTTTGTTTCCTTTTTGTTTAGGACAAGTTTTTCTATAAATAGGGTATGTAAACCTCATTTTGGGGGTTAGACATTATTGTTTACTTTTAGTTCTTGGTATTTTGTGGAATTAACCTGCAACTTTAGCAATTTGATTTCCAGATTTAGTTTACAAGATTTTAGTTTGAAATTCAATTGGAGATTTCGGGTTTCTTCTACTCTAATCGTAAGTTCATGAATTCTTCTTATCAAAATAGGAATTGTATTCTTTCAAGCATGAGTAGCTAAATACACAATTAGGATTGTGGGAACTATGAACAATTAACAATGTATGAATAATAATTAAGTAATTCCTTAATAGTATTTATGCATGTATTGGTAATTCTTTCGCTTAGAAGTCTTTTTAACGGTTGCAAACGTTAGACCTCGCATCGTTCCTACTTGCCAGACCAAAGAGGTAATGAATGAGAAAAGAATTAACAACAGAGATTTAGTGGATGTTATTTAATATCTAATGTCAATTGGTGCGAGGGTGAAAACTAATACATACATTGATGTGATGTCTAATCTAAGGTAAAGGTAAGGGTTCGTAAAGTATACACTCGTAGCCAGACCAAGGTGCATAGTGAAATTCCCTATTTGGAGGACCAATCACTTAGGGATACATAACTTACCAACTTTGCATGTAAAACACTACGAAATGATTACTATTATTATGATTACCGCGTTAAGAGCTTATGGGGAACACATACACCCTAGTTTCTCTCTCATATTGATAACTTAAAAGTTTGAATCCTGCTTACTTGTTACTTGATCAAAAATCTGCTACTTGATTACAAAACCCTCCCTTTATTTACTTGTCTCTGAAATAGTTTGACTAAAAGGATATAATAGTGAGTTAAGTTTAAGTATGAACCATATTCCTCGTGGGATCGACCCCAACCTACAAGTTGGGTTATTTATTTGACAACGATCGCTTATACTTCTTTAGGGAGATGTAATTTGAGCGTATCAGGCAGTCAGAGAGGACTATTCAAGTGTTAGAGGACATGTTGAGTGCATGTGTAATTGACTTTGGAGGACATTAGGATAAGTTTCTACCTTTGTGTGAATTCTCCTATAATAATAGTTACTACTCCAGCATTTGGGAGAGGATGTAGATCACCCATAGGATGGTTTGAGGCTGGAGATATGAAACCTTTGGGGGTTGAATTGGTGAAGGATGCTCAAGACAAGGTAAGAAGCATCCAAGCTAAACTCCTAGTAGCCCAAAGTTGACAGAAAAAGTATGTAGACCATAAGGTAAGGGACATGGCATTTTAGACTGGTGAGAAGGTTTTTCTTAAGGTATCACCCATGAAAGGGGTGATGAGATTTGGTAAGAAGGGCAAGCTTAGTCCTCGATATATTGGACCATTCGAAGTTCTTGACCGTATAGGGCCAGTGGCGTATAGGTTGGCTTTACCTCTTAACTTATCGGGAGTTCATCCAGTGTTTCATATGTCCATGTTGAAGAAGTATCATGGGGACGAGGATTACATCATAAAATGAGACTCAGTTGTGTTAGACAAAGACCTTCAGTATGAGGAAGAACCGATTGCAATTATGGATCGTGATGTCCAGAAGCTGAGGACCAAGGAGATTAAGTCCGTGAAAGTTCAATGGAAGCATCGTCTGGTTGAGGAAGCCACTTGGGAAACCGATAAGGACATGCGAGACAAGTATCCCCAGTTGCTCGACGATTCAGGTACTACTCCACTCTTGTTTTAGCCTGTTTTTCCTAGTTTGTCACTCGGGGACGAGTGATGAGTAAATTGGTATCTATTGTAACGACCTGTTCCCGTCGTTATAGAAAAGTCAACGGGGAAAAATTTTGGGCTGGAAAACTTTTTGGTAGTAACTTGGAATTTTCCAACCTAGTCCAGATTTGGACGAAATCAGAGTCAGTGAGGTCTAGGGGAATCTGGTAACAAATGGGAGATCTAATTATGTTTATGACCACATGAGTGAATAACTAAGACGTTAAGGAGACCGTATGACTTTATAGAATCGAATTCGAGCGAGTAAATCTCCCGAAACTGATCTTAGCATGAACGGGTATTTTTTGAGTATCATGGGATGAGGGTGTGTTGTGAAATGGGGGTTTGAAACTCTTAAATTAACACTTTGTTTTCGTGCAAGCCGCCAAGGAGGGATTATTCCTGCCAGGGCGGGGCTGCTGTAGCGGGATGAGGACTGTTGTGACGGGACATTCGCGACTTAAGTCAGAAATCAACCCACGAAAACGTTATTATTCTGCAACATTCGATCTTGAGAGCTAAGGAACGACCCAGGGATATTTCTTAAAGGTTTTCCACCTCTTCTAGCACCAAAGGTAAGGTTTTTACTCCCCGAATCCATTTTTCGATTCGTAGAACTTAGTTTCTTGAGTAATTTTCGATGAAGGAGGGGTTTGATCTGGGAATTATGGTGGAAAAAGCCCTAATATGGGTATGGGGATCAAGGGTTTGGCCTAGGATTGGAATTATTGATTATAATTCGGGTAATTAGGTCTCATTTATTGATCCTCGCGTTATATTGATTGTTTGTAGACCAAGAACAAGCGGAAAGAATCCGGAAAGGAAATAATCAAGTTTCTTAGGGGTTCAAGCTTTGTTCGAGGTAGGTGATGGTTGTGATTTCATGTTTGCGTAATGTATGTTAGTAATTGCTTCATTATAATACATGTATTATATGCGAATGTTGCATTGTTGATCACACCTATTGCAAATGAGTATGAACGAATGATTGTATGCCATGAATCAACACTTGATTGTATGATTGTGAGAATATACATTGTGATTGTGATTGTGGTATGTTGAATGGAGCGGGTATCACGTTCTGACACACTAATTGGGATCAGATGTCACGTACCGACATACTTATTGGAACGGGTGTCACGATTCGACACACTAACTTGGAACGGGTGCCACGATCCAGTACACTAACAATTTGGGTATGGATTCCATGAGAGGACCAATGACATGTTGTATGTGTGTATTATTGAGAATGTGGAATTGTACATTGATCCTGAAATGATGACTGATATTGTATATGTTCGGTATATGTATGTTTTATTATGTAGTGATTATTTGCATATGTTTCACTTGTTGGAATAGCCACGGGATCCTACCAGTACACTGTGGTTGTGTACTGATACTGCACTTACTCTTTCTTTGTTGAGTAAAGGGCATATTCAGGCGGCTACTGAAAGACCTCGTATAAGAGATCAGTGATCACCATCGAATTCAAGGGTGAGCGAGTTCTTCCGGGCTACCATGAGTTCTCCTTTTGTTTATGTCCACTTCCTTCGAACTTAGACTAGTACTTTAGATTTCTTATGTTTAGTTTGGGTTGTACCCATTTTTGTAGACTTGTTGAACCTTAGATGTTTTGGCACATTGACTTTCAGGTTCTAGGCATTATTTTCGCAATTGTTTGTTAGACTTTTAGAGTTTATGGGAACTCCCTATTTTTCCTTTAGACATTTAAACCTGCTTACGTATCTTTAAATGCTTTAGTTTTCGTTAATTTGGTTAGTTGTGCTGTAGTAACGGTTCTCCCACCGGAGGGTTAGTGTGGGTGTCACTCACGACGGTCTGGATCGTGACACTCTGAATCACAGGTCATCAAATCCTACGAATTTAGAATTGAATCCTGCAAATTTAGCTATAAAACGTTACTAATAACTAGTAAGGTTTTACCTTAAAAACGTAACTGCCAATTATGACACTCTGTTAAAGTCATATTCCTCAATTTTCCGAACTGACTACATGTGATTAATTATAAAATAAATCTTGTTGTAAGGAATGTTCTTCATATTCCAACAATATTCAACAAAGTTTTTACTAGTGTGGCTCATTATTCAAAAAACTTCATCATGTATGAATTAAATAAGTCAAGTTAATATATTGTATTATATTAAGTTCTTACTATAGCTTTACAAATATTTTTCTGATTTATTAATTATAAAAAAAAAAGTCTTACTTCTATCCGTACGATAAAGATAGCAAACTTTGAACATTATGTGATGGTTGCTTTGTATTGGGGTGATGAAATAATTACTGATATGAACTGATTCAGGTATACTGAATGTGCTAAAACGATTATTAGCATGTCTACCTTAACTAACTATATATGTTGAATTGGTTGGAATGTTGCATGAGAAAATGGGTACAAATAGTGAAAATATTCAAATAAATATTTCTGGAAAATCTTCATGTTCAATTCAAGATAACAATACAAGGTTCATTGAGTTTAAAATTGAGATTAATGACCAATGTTTGTTATAATTTTTTTTTTCATATCTCATAAATTTATAGATAAGATTGATATAAATATTTTGAAGATGTATATATAAAGACCAAATCGACAAATCAAAATTATTTTAAAAAAAATGAGGGAACATAAATTATATAAAGTTCAGAAATTATATTTCATGCTTTGTCTTTCCAGAAGCAATTCTGATTTAATCAACTTTAGATTAAAATTTGCACATCAATAAAAGGGATAATTTGATAGACCTTCTTACGCTTTAACTTCTTTATTTTAACTCCTTTTTTTTATGATAATTGTTTTAACTATTTATTTTTAAAGAAAAATATTTACATTTTACCAACTTACTTTGTAATAATATTATTTTAAAATCAATTAATTAATACACATCCTTTTTACTATTCGGTGTTGATATTGATAAAAATGGGCATATGAAAATTGAGAATAACTAATCTTTGTTACAGTTCTTATCTGCTAATTTTTGAGGTATGAAAAAGAATTGTAACAAAGATTAGTTGTTCTCAATTTTATACTCAATGAACCGTGTATTATTACCTTGAATTGAATATACATATTTTTCAGAAATATCCATTTAAATATATTTACTGTTTGTTCTCATTTTCTCATGCAACAATTCAACTAATGCAACATAGTTAGTTGAGGTAGACATGCTAATAATCATTCTAGCACATTCAATATACCTCAATCCATTCATATTAGTAATTATTTCGTTGTCCCAATACAAAGCAACCATCACATTATGTTCAAAGTTCGTCATCTTTATCATATACATAAAAATAAGACTTTTTTTTTATAATCAATAAATCAGAAAAAAAACAATTTTAAAGCAATAATAAGAACTTAACCTAATAAGATATTTTAACTTGCAACTTATATAATTCATACCTATGAAGTTTTATGAATATTATTTTAACAATGAGCTAAACAAGTAAAAACTTTGTTGAATGTTGTTGGAATATGCAAAACATTTCTTTCAACAAGATTTATTTTATAATCACATGTGGTCAGTTTGAAAAATGGAGGAATATGACTTTAACAAAGTATCGTAACTGACAGTCACGTTTTTAAGGCAGTAACGTTTTACAGCTAGATTTGCATAATTTGATTCTAAATTTGCAGGATTCGATGAATCGTGATTAGATTCTTAAGAAACGTTATTATGAGTAACGTTTTAGGTTCAAAACGTGTCTTAGAGTAAAGTATTATAAAACGTTACTCAGAGTAACGTACGTATTATGCTGAAAATGTTACTCAAAGTAACGTTTCTAAACTTAACCCATCAGCAACAAATATTTCACACAACTTAATTTTTAAAATAAAATATACCCTAAAACGTTATTGAAAAATGTTTATATTAATTTTGTAATTATTTTTTTAAAAACGTATTATTTTGATAAACTGATTAAATAATGACTTAGTTTGGTCAATAAATGAAAAAACACCGTCCAAAATGAAGGGTAACGAAAAATCTTGATCTAGCATGTATTTATAGAACTATTTTTTGCTTCTACACATTCACTGTGTCGCTCCGCCCATTTTTGTGACACATACCGTGTGAATGGTGTCATGTTGTACTACCTATTTCTCGAATAAATAGATACATTCGTCCTACATGAAAATTTGATGTCCTGTGGCGTCCTACATGTATTATGACATGTAGGACGCGTGCACACCCAAAATTGGAGGGTATAGATGCAAGTTGAAGCCAAGTTAAAGGATATATTTATATAGAGAAAATATATAATTACCCCATTAAAGTAAGATGTATTTTTGAAAAAGACATTTAAACTTTGCGGGGGTCCTAATACACCACTTAACTAGATTAATGTGAAATTATTGAACCATTTTTTGATATTTTATAGAGAGAGTGTATATCACTCGCCTGAAGAGCGTGGAAACCAAAAAAAATAAGATTAAACTTTTCTTTTGCAATATTTTTTATTAACTATATAAATAATCTTTATTTTACTGGTTTTTTTTTCTTCTCCTTCCCGAGCTTCACCATTGAAGGAGCTTGAAGTTTTTTTTTTTCTTCTTCTTTTTTTGCTCTCTTTTCGTTTTTCATTTAGATTGGATTTCGACAGAGAGATTTAATTGTAACTAATAACACAATCTCAGTACATAAAATAAAATGTCTTTTCACTGACAAAAAAATCCCATTGATAATGGAAGCAACAACAGATTTGTTGTTTCGTCCTCAGATTTCTTCTTCTCTTTCTTGACTATCTGGGGTGAGAATCTCCGGAAAGATGATGGCAACTTCGAAGATAGAATCGTCGGCGTTATTTCAATGTTTTTTTCAAATACAACCCAAGTTGATTTAGAGCAAAAATCAAAAGCAAAACACACAAAAAGAAGACTTTGATAGAAATTTTAATTTGAAAACAATAAATTTTGAAAGCGAATTTGATTTTTCAGTTTTAATTTTGATTTAGTGTTGTAAATGGTGTTGTAGCAATGGCGGCCACTCCACAACGAAGAAGACCAATGGATGGGTCAAGCGAAGAAAGAAAAAATAAAGAATTAAAACTAAATAAAAAACATAAATAAAAACAAAGATTAGGAAATTATATAAAATTGACAAGTGGCAAACTATAATTAGTGCGTGCTTACACCTTCTTTTTTATAAGTGGGATTAACTGAAAAATGAGATATTTATATCACTTTTAAATTTTTTAGTGGGGTACTAGGACCCTTATAAAGTTTGAGTGTCTTTTTAAAAAAAATGTTATAGTTGAATGGGGTAATTATGTATTTCCCCATTTATATATTATGTCTATAAATTATATACAATAACTAGCCATCACAATTCTGAACATTTCAGTAGATGCCACTTTGCTATTGGCATGGAGAGACATTCATGTTAATTCATGAATTTCTTTGTGCTCCTCTAGTTTATTATGGAAAATATATAAAGTTTTTTTGTAATTTGGGCACTTATAACTTAGTTGTTGCATCTATAATTAATTAGTTTAATTTGATTTTTAAAAAAAATAAAATAAAATTTAGTTTGATTTTGAATATGGAACTTCAAGATGGCTAATATCTTTGGATTTTCATTGAGATACTACTATTATTATGCTCATGTTAGTGTATTTCTAGTGACCATGTTATCTTATTTAACTTGACTAACACTTAATTATTCAATTATGCCACAAAGGGGGAAATAGAGGAGATCAGGTGCACATGAATTTTTTACTAATCAAAGAATCTAATGATCATGTGCAAATTATTGACTATGTTTGTAGGAAACATGATTGAATTTATGTAGCTGGTTCTCATAACCTAACCAATTAGAAGGTTTCAATGAGTGGAAGGTGAATTTCTAGATAGACTTAGATGAGATCACATTTTACTAAGTCATATTTGTTGATCAAGTTGGTTCTTAGGGGGGGAGTTGAACATGAAATTTTCTACAGATTTAATTTATCATCATAAAAAAAAAGAGAGAATTTGTTGAACTAACGAAGTTTTAATGATTGACAAATATTATATAAAAATCAAATCTTTAACATGTCGTCTCAGTTAAGAAAATGGTAGTGTTAATTGATGGAAGACCCTTAGATTTAGTCCGATCCTTTTGATTAGATATAGTTGTAATCTGAAATTGCTCAAATTTTTAGTAGGAATTTGAGACAAATCATATTAGGATAAGTCGTGGTCTTTTTACTCCCTTAAGGAAGGAGTTTAAGAACCTGGTTCTTCAATGCATTAATTAGGTGAATATCATAAAATAACAATAGCAGAGAAAATTTATCTTATTAATAAATAAGATTTAGGTAGATACTGGTATATGTATAACTGATTTCCCACTAATAATTGTAATTAAAATAATTCAACACTGTTTTACATTAATTAATTAGATTCATAGTTTCATTAGTTCCACCATAAAAGAGAAAAGTTAAGAAATGAATTAATCCAAACAACAAAATTCATATCAGAGTCGTATTTTCCTGACTGGAACACTTATATAAACTCATGTATCAATTATTTTCATTCCTCTCCTTAGATCGATCGAAAAATAACCTAACTAAGAGCTTGTCCAGAGAGAAAGCAAGTAGAATAGACAAAGAAAGATTTACTAATAAAATTGAACAAAAAAATTAAATTTACAAAAGAATTGATTCGTATACATACTAAGTCCACTTTTTCATGAAAATAGAACAAATGGACCGCAATCTTGACACTTACAAAATTCTTGTATACACATTCCATAAACAAATCAATGAACCCCTCCTACATACATCTAAAAATGAAAAAAAAAAAAAAAAGAAGTTATATTATATATAGAGAGGAAATAATTATTGGTCCTATAAAAAGCGAAATTTGTGCTTGTGGAAGTTATCAAGTAATCAGATTAATTTAATTGACCTCATGTATAGTATGTAAGACAGGCCTCCATGAGAAGTAACTCTAGACCTTCATCAACTTTGTCAATAAATTATGTATCGATAGACCTTCTACGTCTGCCTTACTCATCAACTCTAATAATTGCTTCTTCGTGATTTTAATCTTTATCTCTTTTACTGCTGGCATCGAAGAATGAATGCTTTCCTTATTATTTTCTCCCACGAGAAAATGATCTTTCTCTAATTTCATAGTCTTATTATGACAATAGAATAAATCTTTGTTAGGTTCTGACTCTTCTGATGAAATCGATTCTTTTTTCATACAATTCCCCATATAATATTTTTGGTGTTGATATATAGTGGATATATACTCTTTTCTCTTTAGTATAATCAGAATATTTAGGAATTCTTGTAGCTAGGCAAGTTTTTAATTTCTTTGTAAAGATGAGTTGTGACATAGTATTTATTATAGGAAATATTAACACATATATAGACATAATTCACATTTTTTTATTGAAGAAAAGGGTTAACAATGACTGCGTCGTCCAACTTGGCAGGTGATGAGATTTTGACTGATCATGAGTATTGTAACATATTGTACAATTATCTATTACTTCATTGATTTCAATTTTTCTTATTACTTGATACAAAATTGAAGAAAGTAAAAATAATAAATTTTAAATTAAAGATATATTAAATACATCAAAATGTCTTTTAATATAAAGGGTCAAAAATGTCCTTAAACTATGTGAAAGGAACAAAAATGCCCTTACCGTCAATACTTTGGTTCAAAAATGCACTTCCAGTCAATACTTTGGTCCAGATATGCCCCTATAATTACAAAATGGGTCAAAATGCCCTTTTCCGAATAAATATATTACTTTTTTTCTTTTTAAACACATTTTCTTCCTAATTAAAACATTATTAACTTCATGTACTCTTTCGACAAATATTATATGTCATATATATAAGATCATAGTATATCCATCATTAATTTATATTTATATAATGATAAAAAATAATAATAATAATAAAATAAAAAATATTTTTATTTTTTATTTTTTTCTGAATTGAAGTAAGATGAACATTTGCTAAATTAAAAAAAAAAACATTATTAGAAAAAGAATGTGTTAAAAAGAAAAGGGAAAAAGGACAAATATACCCCTGAACTATCATAAATGGTATGCATATACCCTCCATCATACTTTTGAGATATTGACGCCCCTGCCGTCCAAAAACTAGAGCATATATGCTCTTCACTCTAACAAAAGACTAAATAGGGAAACGTGGCACAATCTTATCCGTCGATCCAATATTTAATAAATGTTGGGTCGGTGGATAAGATTATGACACGTTTGTGTCCGTTAGTTTAAAGGGTATATATGCTCTAGTTTTTGGACAGGAGGGGCACCAATGTTCCAAAAGTATGACGGAGGATATCTACATACCATTTATGATAGTTCGGGGGGTATATTTGTCCTTTTTCCCAAAAGAAAATAATAATATATTTATTTAGGAAATGAGCATTTTTGACCCATTAAATAACAATAAGGGTATTTTTGACCAATGTATTGACGGCAAGGGCATTTTTGGACCAAACTACAAACGGAGGGCATTTTTTTTCCTTTCACATAGTTTAAGGGCATTTTTGAACCAAAATATTGACGGTAAGGGCATTTTTGAGCCAAACTATAAACGGAGGGCATTTTTTATCCTTTTGCCTTTTGATATTAAATATGTCATGTGGAAAGTTGTGATTGAAGATATACCAAAAAAGGAAAGAGACATTTTTTTAAACGGACTAAAAAGGTAAGTAGGACAAACAATTTGAAATTGAGAGAATATATTCTAAATACTAAAAATTACTAGCTCTCTTCGTCCTAATTTAAGGATTTTAGTTTAACTGAGCTCGATGTTCAAGAAATAAAGATTTAAAATAAAATAAAATTGTAGGCTTAAATTAAAAATGTGTGTAGTCCTTTAAATCTTGTGATTTTAAACTATTCATGTAAAATGTTAAAATTGAAAAACTTATCAAATATAAAAAGTGACATTCTTTTTGGGACATATCAAAAAGAAAAATAAGACACTTAAGTTAGAATGAAGACGATATTAATTAATGAACTACTACTCGCTCCATTCATTAAACAATGTACGTAATCCTTTAAATCTTGTGATTTTGAACTTTTCATGTAAAATGTTAAAATTGAAAAACTTACCAAATATAAAAAGAGATTTTTTTTGGGACAGATAAAAAAGAAAAGTAAGACACTTAAGTTGAAATGAAGATGATATTAATACAGAGTACTTATATTCGTATCGGTGAACTATTCTCGAATAAAAAAGAGATGTTCACTTTTGCTTATTAAATTTAGCAAATTAAGAGACAAATATCACTTAATTCCTAATCTATTTTTATTATTAACTAAAATCATTTTTCAATACATTTCTCAAAATACTGAATTTATTTTATTCAATATATTCTTCGTTTATTAGATATTTTTTGAAAAATATTTCAAGTTAAATATTTATCTATATATAAAAGGAGAAGAAAAAATACACATGTCAACACCACAAATTTTCATAATTTTAAATAATTAATAATTAATAATTAATAATTAAATAAATAAATATAGACACATGTCAATAATTAGAATTAGAACGACATATGTCAACACCAAAAAAATTTAAACTTTTAAAATTTAACTAATTTTAAATAATCAATAATTAATTAATTAAATATAAACACATGTCAATAATTAAAATTAGACCCATTTATTAGACCCAATTAATTCTACGGTAGTTACACAAAATTGTAAATAAATAATAATAAATTATTAGACCCATTTATTAGACCCAATTAATTCTACGATAGTTACACAACTAAAAATTCACAATTACTTTAACTTTTTACTGTTTTTCAAAATTTAAAAGTTTTACAGTTATTTGAAACAATAGAATTTCATTATATATATTTACTTATTCTTCTTTTTTTGTTGAAACAAGCAAATACGCTCTCTACAATTTCTTAG
>JAJOOR010085856.1:0-31896 GCA_036250505.1 Solanum acaule | reverse complement strand
ATTTAAAGTTGACCCTTACAACTCACTAGTTCAAATGACTAGTTTCCGGACGTCACGGTCATTTCTCATCATTTCATCAAGTTCTCAACTCCAACTCACATGTGAGGCTCTAGTTTTACTAGTTCATTTTTAGGATCGTTACAATCATGTTGTTTGGTACTCATCCCTTGCTTCTACACTTGTGTAGGTTACAAACCTTAATCTTCGTGATTATCCTTCCTTTATACCTTGCCCAAGGCTTTACTGTAGAGACTTGAGAGATAGTTGTTTTTCATCTCAGATGACCCTCTTGTTCCTTTATTATGTTATTGTTCTACTCAAGAAATAGTGACATTGAGACTTATATTTTTCCTCATTCTATTGTACTACATTAGAGACTTATATACGTGACAATCATGCTTTGAGGGGTTTAACTTGGTTGAATACAGTTTTCGGATTATTTTATGTTGTTAGACTTTTATGCCTGTGTTATTTCCATAGTTATCGTTATTATTTGAGTTTTAGGTTGATTTGTCTTGGTGCGATAAGACGAGTGACACTTCCATTTTGGAGTCGTGACAATAAAAGCTACCAGATAATACAATGTGAAATCATCATTACTACCATTGGGGGAACGACGTCCACTCCCAAGTAATCTAAATAATACTCCAATCCCAAACTAAATCCAATCATAACTCACCAAACGAAGCCCAATAGCTCAACCATAAACCACAGGTCATAGAAAGTGGGGGCAATGGATAAAAGGTCATCAAAGCTGAGTCATCGCCTAATCTAAGCCTCATTCTATTAGACATAAGTCTGCGACATCAGTCTACAAAGAGTAAAGTCATTCGAAATGAAGTTAGAGATATTTTAAGGCCTATTGGTTCCAATATACGCAAGTTTATGTCAATCACTAGTCTAATCCTAGACTAAGGACACACATGTTCAAATCAATCAACAACAACAACTAAAGAACACCATAAGGTAAGGATGATCACAAGCAATACAACCAATATGCAATCAATCCTGAAAAACCAAATAAGCAGCTAAAACATGAATTTTAAGGAATTAAGCATGATCAACTAGGTATCACCCCATATTCACACAAATAAATGTAGATTTACATAATCAAACTTAACCTAAGGAAAGGGACGGCATATCCTAACTTAAGCTAGACCGCACACGTTTTAATTCTCTATTCTAGAGCTTTTCCTTTTCGAGCGGCCTCCAAATACTCCAACGCTATCAAAAATAGACTCACAATGTTAATACGGTTATTTAGACACCAAAAATACATAAAACAAAGACAAACCCAAATTGGAGTCACAACAGAAAATGTAGGATCCATGCCAAAATTTCAAAATTAAATTCGGTAAAAGGTTCTAATTAGATTCTTGAACTTGTGTCCCAAACCAGAACACAATTAGGGGCTCGAAATAGACCACAACCAACACATGCATAATTTTCATCAATAAAAGAGGATTAAAGAGAGACGACATCCCCTTCTGGGCGGAATTTACCTCAAATAGATGATCTCCAACACTCCCTGAATACTGACATGTAGCTCCAAGCTCCCTAATTACTTCAGGCTTTGAATCACCTCAATCAGACTTCCAGAACTCCCACAATTCAAGTTTGAAGATATAAATTCAATGTTGATCGAAGGTCTAGTCTTTCTTTAAAAGACTAGACAAAATGACTCATCGCGATTGCGACCTGGAGGGCCCGTGATCGAGCAGGTCCAAAAAAATGGTCTATGCTAATGCAACGAAGGCCATACGAATGCAGAGGGTAAAAATTCAGGGCACCTTGATTGCGGCAAGAGGCTCACAAACGCGAAGGGTTAACCAACCCAACCTTCACGAAGGTGGCCAAGCCTCGTGATCACGAAAACCATGAAATTTGGCCTTCACAAACAGGTCCAAGGGACTCGTGAATGCGAAAGATAAAATGGTCCTACACAAGTTGATGCATATCAACAATTTTAGTCTATGACAAAATCTCTGATGGGGTGCTCAAAATTCGTTCGAAACCTCATACGTGTAAATAAAATATGCAACCGCACCAAATTCAACTTACTAGACTCAACAAAATAGTCAAAACTTTCAATCGAGGTCATCTCGATAAAAAACGGATCCCACACCCAAGCCCATTTTGAGCCAAATTCCATAAGGGGCTTAGAATTATCTCTTGAAGCCTTGGAATCCGCATGAAAGGTTGTTCTAGACAACTCGATGTTACGGAGTTAACGGAACTGTCAAAATTGAATTATGAGGTCGTTTTCATGAACTTTTGACCAAAGTGAACCGTTCAAGTTTTAAAAGCTCCAAAACACAGAAACTTGCATTAAAACCAAATGAACGACCAAGTGACCGAATTGTTACTATAACACTCCAGAAAATTTTTGAGCTAAGACTCGAACCATCCTTCTTTGTGGTTAGGATTTTATCGAGGAATATAAATTTTCTTAAGTGTTAAGGTCACTAGATGTAGCACCTTGAGTTCCAAAAATAACTAAAGAGAAATTCATTCAAGCCATTCCTAGGTTCTTTTAAGTTTTGGGTTAACTTCAAACGACCATAACTTTTAGTACATGATGAGTTATGAGACTCATAAGAAATCAAATGAAAGATCTCTGAGTCCTCTTTCCAACTCCACTGAGTTTTCTAATTTTAGAGCTCGTATGAGGGAGATATTCCCGTTTGGAGTCAGACTATCTATTTAAGGAAAGTTACTCGGATTTAAGAGGGGTGTTTTGGTATTTTCCTTACCCTATCAGATTTAATTCATTTTTACTAATTAAATAGGGGTCTAAACTGATTTGGTTCAGTTTAACCAATTATAATTCATGCTAGGGTTTTAGAAAAGAATTCAAGAGGAGAAAAGTCAAGGTTTCGTCAAGTTCTTGAGGTTTCGTTGCGGATTTCACCAAGGGTTTTATCCCTAAGAGGTATGTAAGGCTATCATAGTGTTGGACTAGTTCGTCCTCGCGCCCTACATCTTCTTTCAAATCAGTAAAAGAGAAATCTAGGATTCTACGCCTAGATTTGAGTATTCTTGAGATAAGTTGATTTGAGTTCTTGAGTTCATGGTTATTTTAAAAATTCTATTCATAATTATTGAGTTTCTATCTGGTTATTCAGATCCTTAAGTTGATTTGTTCATGTTTATATTTCAACATGAACCCTATTTTGAGTTATAAATCTTGAGAAGTTTTTTAAAGCCAACACTTGAGTTTTAAACTAAGTTTTTGAGAAAGTAAAGATGAGTTTTGAGAAAGAGATTTTAAAACATGATTAGTATGACAGTTGAGTATGCCATCAATGTTTAAGCAGAATGGTATCTAGTTATGTCATCAATATTTAAGCAGTATGGTATCTAGTTATGCCATCAATATTTAAGCAGTATGGTAGCTAGATATACCATCAATGTTTATGTCGTATGACTTCCCGAGTCATCAGTGATCATATTAAAATATAATTTTTGATATGGTTTTGAGAAAGAGTTTTCAAGTATGAATTGAGTAAGAGTATAAGGGGACTATGTATTCCCAGAGGTATCAATTTTTACATTGATAAAAGAGAAACTAAGATTTCTAAATGAGTTATGAGTCCAAAAGATATTTCAAGAGCATTTACATCTTTTAAGAGGGTAGTTTGAGCAATTATCTCAAACTAGAGGAAGAGTTATATTTTTTAAAACATATGAGCATGAGTATATATTATTGGGAGTAGTATTGAGCACCGATATGGGAACGCGTTCAGACAACTCAAAGTCCTCATAAACTATGTATGCCAACAGGGGTAAAAGGTCATACTTTTTAGATGATTCCCTATTGCTTTTTAAGCATAGCTTAGTGGATCCACTTAGTTGAGAGGTTTTATACCCCCACAAGGTGTAGGACAATTCTGGGAGCGTGGGTGAGACGTTGTATCATCATATAGCTCATAGTGATGGTTGTCGGTTAGAGAAACTTCAGCAGAGATATTTTGTATTCTTGTATCCACATAGTTATATTGTATTTTTATATACAAATTGAGTTTTATCGTATTCTTCAATACGATTGAGTTATTATATACTGTTTAAAAGTTTTCCATAAATTACATCTTTTATTGTTGCTTTATCCTTGAGCATCTTGAGTTGAGTTTAGTTGAGTGAGTCGAGAAGAGGTAAGTATGTTTTCTTTTTATCAATTTCAAGATTATGTTTATGCTTTAGAATTCCCCTTGCATGCTCGATTGCTTGTACATTCCATGTATTGAGCCATTTGGCCTGCATCGTTTCATGATGCAAATACAGGTATTCAGGATCATCAGCAAGTGCTTTGTTGAGGTCATGTGATATTCCAGTCAGCTTTGGTGTGCCTTTTCATATTCCGAAGGACTTCACCTTTATCTTACAGTTAGTAGTTTTGAGATGTCGTGGGTCTTGTCTCGATATCCTTCTGTAATAGTAAAGGCTTAATAGATAGACAAAGTTGAGTAGTTTTCAGTATGTATCTTCTTTGAGTTTTTTTTTTCAAACTCTGAGTTTATCTATTGAGTAGTTTTCAGATCTTTTTAAAGATTGAGTATTTGAGTTATTGAACTTAATTCAGTTTTTAAGCTTTGTATGCTTGAGTTAGTCTTCCACTTGTAGTCAGTCAAGATGAGGGTTCGCTTAGGGACCAAAAATGGTTCTCGAGTGTCGGTCACGTCCAGAGTGTAGGCTCGGGTCGTGACAAATTAGGTATCAGAGCACAAAGTTCAAGAGTCCTAGGATGTCTATAAAGTCGTGTTTGTAAAGTCCTAGTTATCGGTGTGAAGCATGCCACATCTATAATTAGGAGGCTGCAACATTTAGGAACTATCTCACTTCTTTCATACTCTTAATCATGCAATAGAGCTATGTCATAGATATTTATTCATACTCATGTGTTTCTCAGATTCATTTGACTACCCGTCATACTAGAGACGGTTAAAAATAAAAGTCAGTCCTTTATTGGTGAGTTGATCTTAGCAAGAGTCTTGAGGAAGTCATGATACTCCAGAGGGGCTTGAGAGAAGCCCATGAGTGAGTTAAGTGTTGAGTTTCAGAGGAATGCACTCATGTTCATATGAATTGTGTGTTTGAGCTAAAAGTAAGTTGTACATTCTTCCCTAAACCTTATTCAACTGAGACCTTTAAGAGGATGGTATGTTTAGAGCTTGGGTAGTATTTTCACCCTAAAAGATAGTATGAATTATGAGAATATGAGCAGTAGTAGTAAAAGTACCCAGAATTAGAGGAAAGTATGCAAAGGTTCAACAATCTAAGGAAAAGAGATAGTGATGGGGCAAATTATGTTCTTGCAACCATACACCCAGTTAGTTATAAATGATGAGCTCCTTTATGAGTGGAATAAGGAATAATAATGTTGTAGAGAGTTCTCGATAGAAGGAAGATGAATAGTTATATTCATGATGAGATAGAGTATATTTTAACAAACATAGAGTTGATGTCAAGGTGCCATCGTGTTAGAGAAGACTAAGTTCATATGTTGAATAATCGAGCAGAGTATTCATGAGGTGGTAGACCTAAGCTAGGCTTATGAATTTTGAAGGGGGAAACCCCGTGGTATTTAGAAGATGATAGAACTATTTGAGAGATAATGCGCAGTAAGTGAGTAAGTAGTACTTAAGTTGCGAAGTCGAATATGATGGTAATTTGTGAGTATGGAGACTATGAGGTAAGGATTGACTACTTGTCATAAGGTCCTAGTGGATGAGTGTTTCTAAATTTGCATCCAGTAGTTGTAAGTTAGTATAGTAAGCGAGCAATCATATTGATATTTGGGTTTAGTAATAAAAATTAAGCTTGAATTTGAGATAAGTGTCTTGATCAAAAGGATGGCAACATAAGGGTGATGATGTTGTCTTGAAATTTGAACTAGAAGACCTGACATATAGTAGGTGAGGAATTGAGGTGATTAACTGCAATAAATATGAGTGGTACAAGTGAGATACCCTAAACCTCTTGATAAGGGCAGTGAAGTGTGGCTAAGCCACAAGAGTAAAAAGAGCATTACAAGGTGTACCGAGAGGGTATATAATCAGAAGAGGTCCTTAGAAAGAAGTCTTAGTACCTTCTTATGGAGAGTTCGATAGTCACGAGATAAGCTTCTCCCAAGTGTTAGAGTAAAAGAGGGATGTAGACCAGTTAGAGATGTTGGAATAGGTCCATACCCTTCAAGTGTCAGCTTTAGGCCTAAGAGGGGAGATGATGAGATTGGAAATCAAGTCAAGTGTTGAGAATAAGATAGTAATGAGTTCAAAAGAGTATGGGAGATATCTTTTCAGAGGTCCTTTTAATAATGGAGTAATGTTAGAAAGATAAGGTTAATGATCCTATCGTGATAATTATAGTGTGATAATTTTGTCTAAGGTTATAAATGAGGAGGAAGAAGAGGATGAGGTTTTACTATGTGAAATAGCTAAATGAGAGCCCTTAGTTGGTTCTAAATAGTAATGCGGGCAATTATAGTTGGTCTGGCAGAGATGATAAGAGTAACCCCGTTCAATACCCAGTCCAGCCGTCATTCGAGGACGAATGATCCCAAGGGGGAGATATTGTAACACCCCATAAATTTTTTGAGCTAAGACTCGAACCATCCTTCATTGTGGGTAGTATTTTATCGAGGAATTTAAATTGTCTCAAGTGTTAAGGTCACTAGATGTAGCACCTTGAGTTCCAAAAAGAACTAAAGAGAAATTCATTCAAATCATTCCTAGGTTCTTCTAAGTTTTGGGTCAACTTCAAATGACCATAACTTTTAGTACATGATGATTTATGAGACCCATAAGATATCAAATGAAAGATCCCTGAGTCTTATTTCCAATGCCACCGAGTTTGCTAATTTTCGAGATCGTATGAGGTAGATATGCCCGTTTGAAGTCAGGTTGTCTATTTAAGGAAAGTTACTCGGATTTAAGAGGGCTATTTTGGTATTTTCCTTACCCTATGAGATTTAATTCTTTTTTAGTAATTAAATAGGGGTCTAAAATGATTTGGTTGAGTTTACACAATCATAATTCACGCTAGAGTTTTAGAAAAGAATTCAAGAAGAGAAAAGAGGATAAAAGTCAAGGTTTCGTCAAGTTCTTGAGGTTTCGTGAGGATTTCGCCAAGGGTTTGATCCCTAATAGGTATGTAAGGCTATCATAGTGTTGGACTAGTTTGTGCTCACGCCCCACATCTTCTTTCAAATCAATAAAAGAGAAATCTAGGATTCTACCCCTAGATTTGAGTATTCTTGAGATAAGTTGATTTGAGTTCTTAAGTTCATGGTTATTTTAAAAATTCTATTCCTAATTATTGAATTTCTATATTGTTATTGATATCCTTGAGTTGATTTGTTCATGTCTATATTTCAGCATGAACCCTATTTTGAGTTATAAATCTTGAGAAGTTTTTTAAAGCCAACACTTGAGTTTTAAACTAAGTTTTTGAGAAAGTAAAGATGAGTTTTGAGAAAGAGATTTTAAAACATGATTAGTATGACAGTTGAGTATGCCATCAATGTTTAAGCAGAATGGTATCTAGTTATGTCATCAATATTTAAGCAGTATGGTATCTAGTTATGCCATCAATATTTAAGCAGTATGGTATCTAGATATACCATCAATGTTTATGCAGTATGACTTCCCGAGTCATCAATGATTATATTAAAATATAATTTTTGATATGTATTTTAGAAAGAGTTTTCAAGTATGAATTGAGTAAGAGTACAAGGAGACTATGTATTCCCATAGGTATCAATTTTTACATTGATAAAAGAGAAACTTAGATTTCTAAATGAGTTATGAGTCCAAAAGATATTTCAAGAGCATTTACATCTTTTAAGAGGGTAGTTTGAGCAATTATCTCAAACTAGAGGAAGAGTTATATTTTTTAAAACATATGAGCATGAGTATATATTATTGGGAGTAGTATTGAGCACCTATATAGGGACGAGTTCAGACAACTCAAAGTCCTCATAAACCATGTATGCCAACAGGGGTAAAAGGTCATACTTTTAGATGATTCGCTATTGCTTTTTAAGTATAGCTTAGTTGATCCACTTAGTTGAGAGGTTCTATATCCCCGGCAAGGTATTGTACAGTTATGGCAGCGTGGGCGAGATGTTGTATCATCACATAGCTCATAATGATGATTGTCGGTTAGCGAAACTCCCATAGAGATATTTTTTATGCTTATATCCACAAAGTTATATTTTATTTTTATATACAAATTAATCTTATTGTATTCTTCAATACGATTGTGTTATTATCTACTATTTAAAAGTTTTCCATATATTGCATCTTTTATTATTGCTTTATCCTTGAGCATCTTGAGTTGAGTATCTTATTCTTGAGTTGAGTTTAGTTGAGTGAGTTGAGAAGAGGTAAGTATGTTTCCTTTTAATCGATTTCAAGCTTATGTTTATGATTTAGAATTCCCTTACATGCTCGCACATTTCATGTACTGAGCCATTTGACCTGCATCGTTTCATGATAAAGGTATTCAGGATCATCAACAGGCGCTTCGTTGAGGTCATGTGATATTCCAGTCAGCTTTGATGAGTCTTTTCATATTTTGAAGACTTCACCTTTTATCTTACAGTTAGTAGTTTTGAGATGTCGTGGGTCTTGTCTGATATCCTTCTGTAATAGTAGAGGCTTCATAGATAGAAAAAGTTGAGTAGTTTTTAGTATGTATCTTCTTTGGGTTATTTTTTTTCAAACTTTGAGTTCATCTATTGAGTAGTTTTCAGATCTTTTTAAAGATTGAGTATTTGAGTTATTGAACTTAATTCAGTTTTTAAGCTTTGTATGCTTGAGTTAGTCTTTCGCTTGTGGTCAGCCAGGATGAGAGTTCGCTTGGGGATCAGAAATGGTTCTCGAGTGTCTGCCACGTCCAAGGTGTAGGCTCAGATCGTGACAGTTAGTCCCAGCAAGTCATAAATTACTTGGGATATATAGGAACACTCTAAATGATGAAAAAAAGTATTTACACTGAAATGACTTGGAGATTCAAATCCATCAAAAATATTTTTTCTCAATGAATGTCAACATTCGTGAGAACTAGGGCCTAAAACTCCTTCAATTAGCATGAAAATATAACAATAATTCATGGATTTGAGTCTAATGAGTCAATATAATATCAACTCATCAAGAGGCAAAAAAAACTAATTGATGAAGAAGATGTAGAGCCTAACCCTTCAAATCGTCAAATGCTATAAGACTGGAGCCTAGCCCTCCCAAATTCTTAAATGTTGTTATAGTTGAGGATTTTCCCTTGACACCTTCACAATCTAGCCATGACAGAGCATCAAGCCAAAGTCAGTTTCTTGGACAATCCATTTTTAGAAAGTCATTTGTACACTCTATGTTTGATTAATTTTAAGTCATCTTGATTTTGAGTATTTTGGTCTTGAAGTTAAGGGTGACATATCCTAAAGGTCAAGAGGCATTTTAGTGTTTAAGTCTACAGTTCTACAAAGACAGAGACAATTAAAATTAATTGGATGGTGGTAGTACATTTTTTTAATAATGATAGAGGTTTGACTAAACAAAATTACTTGTATACACCAAAAGGACTTTCACAGAAGGGTAATGCATTTGTTAGTGAAATAATAATATTGAAGCAATTAAGAGTAGTTTTTTTTAAAATAACGATAAGACACAATAATGACAAGTTTAATAATGGATGGTGGTAGTACATTTTCTTATGAAGATCATTTTTTGTTGTATTTCCCTTTTTTGAGATTAGGATGTTATGGACAAATTATTTTATTTTATTTTTGCAATTGAATGTCAAAAAACAGTGAAAGAAAAGTTTAGATACGTAATGAATAACTTTATGTTATTTTATGTGTTCGAATTAACTTTTTGTCAATATATTTGATGTGTTCAAATTATTATTTTTTGTCAATATTTGTTCTTGTAGCTATTTATTCAAGTTCTATTTTAAGATTTATTAATGTGTGTATATTCATTCAGAAATCATAAGGAAACTCAAATCATAATCTAAAAAAAATAAGATGAAAGTTTATACAAATCATACGTCTAAGCAATAACATCAAAATAGTTTCACAACATTACATGAGAGATTACTACATTCACTACAAAACCACAACAAAATAACAACCATAGTTCATCAATTACTACTCATACATATTACTTCTTCAACTACTATCCATACATATTACATCAACTAAATACCTAACAAAAAAGGGACTGCCCATCAAGAGCTTCATGAACATAAGAAAAAAAGATGTCAAACACCTAATAACATATTCTTATTTCACTTTGTTATTAATACAACTATAAATTCAATAAAACTGACTCATGCAATCATAGAATTGTATTTTATCTTATAATTTATTTTTCAAATATTCTAACCTAAATCACTTTCAAATCATTAGTAGTCTCCAATATAGCAATTATTTTCGACAAATGACCTCCTTCAATCTTCAAATTTTCACTTTCAATCTTCAAAATTTTCATTTCAATCTTCAAATTTTCCATTTCAATTTTGACAATTTTCAATGATAATTTTAAATTAAGTATGTAAGCTATATCACGGAAAGCTCGGCCTTTCCATTTCCAATATTCACAAGAATTAATTATATAGTAATCAAAATTCGTTAAAAACAATAAATTTCTTTAAAAAGTGAAGAATCACAGCTACACGATGAATCATAAAATAGGATAAAAACAATCGTCAAACAAATAAGAAAATAGATTTACATCCATACGAGGACAACTGAAAAGTCTTCTGTCCAAATTAGATGAAGTGTTTGAAGTAAGAGTTTGACAACTAAATCATAACTATAATTATTTTGAGATATTATGATATTTTGTGACAAAATTAAACAACAGGGGAAGGAAAAAAGAACTCTGAGTCAAGAGAATTTTTTTTAGCTCAAAATAATTTTTTTTGTGAATAGTTTGGATAATTAGCATGTAAAATAGATTAATTTATTTGAGTTAATTTAGTTAAATGAGGCGGACATGAATTATAATTTGATGAAGGATCATTTAAAAAAGGGCAAAATTTTGTTTGATTTGTAATTTTCTATCTAAAAAGTAATATAAATGATAAATTTATATAAACAACAAAATTATAAATGAGCAAATAATTTAGCCAATGTTATAAATCCATTGAACTTAGTGGATTGTCCATTGAATTTATCCATAAATTTATACTTATTATCTATGTGTATTCTCTAGGTTCTATGAACCTTTTTGGATAAGAATGTATCTATTTATTATGATACTTAATATGGTGACTTTTGGAGTGATTTCTCAACCTATAAATAAGGTTGTTCTTCACCATTGTAAGAGACACACATGAGAGACATGAAGACATTTAAATAAAATGATCTCTACAATCTACTCTTCATATATCTTGTCTATATTGTTTGTAGTATATTGCTTATATTTTACAACACGTTATCAGTACGAGACTCTAGCCAATTGAAATTGAGTTTTAGTTTTTCTTTAGCTCATGTTCTGGTTGATCTCGTTATGAGAATCAAGAAGGAAAAAAGTTAACTACTCCAACCAATATATTATATGCATAAAATCATGTATGTATTTTCTAGAATCTTTTTATGATTTAGAATACAATAGTGTTCGATCACTAACATTGACCAGAGCCAAAGACATATACTATTACTGGTTGAATATTCCATGCTCCACAAAGTTCCTTAAATGGATAAAGGTATAAAATTTTAATAGCCTGAATCTGAATATTATATTTTATGAATTTTATTTCAATATTTTGAAAGACTCAAAGAGTGAGTCATGTTGTACTTTGATCTATTATACCATTGGTTGAGGGTAAGACGGTGGATTCAAGTCCCATTGCACCAAAAGGGTAAGGCATCAGGTTAAAGTTCGGATGCACCATAATGAAAAATCTTTAAGGGTAAGATGATAGATTCAAGTTCTATAGCACCAAAAGGTTAAGACATCAAATTGAGTTTTGATGTACCATGAAGATAAGGATTGGGTTCAAGTCTCATAGAATTATGGCCTAACGCGCCTTATATGGATAAGACATTGAGTATGAGTCTCAATACATCATAATGATGATATATAATAATGACTAAGACATTGATGAAAAGTCATGAAATTTGTCCCACTGAATTTGCTTCATTCCCTAAAGCGAATGTGGTAGCAGTACATGATAAGTTTGAAATCCACCCAATTGCTCCATTCTATCATATGAATGTGGTAGCAGTGAATAATAAGTCTGAAAGATGACTATTGATTGAATGCATGAATAAGGGCGTTAGGGGACAAAATTATAATAGTCATCATTGTGCTAATTAAAAAAGGAAGAACACTATGGATTCTCCAAATAGTCCTTCAAAATGTGAAGGTAATTCTTATCATCATAATGATATGAAAGGCCATTAGACCCATGGCCATTGTGCGACTTAATAATATTAAAATCCTCCATCAAAAGAAAGGAAGATAAAGTGGTGGTACACTTGACTTTTCAAAGGATGTTGAGGTGGGTCATGTAGAAATGATTAATTTTAAAGGCATGACAATGTGCTTATAATGAAAATTTATGAATCACATATAAAGGATTAGTCCATTTGTTGAAGAGAATGTGAATTGTGATAAGCATCATGAATGTTTGACCTTCTAAAAGAGAATGGGTCAAGATATGATAAAATCATTATGTGTTGGATATATGCCACCACTCAACTCTATGGGAGGTTTGAGAAAAATAATATATGCCACAACTCACCTCTAGAGGAGGTTTGAGAGAAATAGAGATTAGTTGGCATGACCGATTGGCCATTCCGGTCCAATGTGATGCAAAAGTGATTGAGAATTCACATGGCTTATATGATGAAGAAATAAAAGATTCTTCAAGAATTCTCTTGTGTTGCTTGTTCTCATGATAAAATGATAATTGTATCATTATACAAGCTAAGGTTGGAATTGTTTTCCCTCAGATTTTTGGAACATATAAAAAGGTGAATATAGGCGTGTTCCCTGTCATGTGGACCGTTTGCAACTATATGATAGTTACATCTATGGGATAGTCACATGTGCTTTGTTGTCAACTTATAAATTGATTTTTGTAAGGTTGTTTGCTCGAATTGTTAAATTAAGAGCACAATTCACAACCATGAAATTATGTTGATAATACTGGTTGGTTTAGCAGAAATTTTATGCCTTCAATTAAAGCTAAACCATGAGTTGAAAATAAAATTTTCAAATAAAATTTGGTATGAGATGAATTTATTTAACATATAGCAACACATGTATGCATCAAGCCAACAAGGTTTTCCCATCATAATTGATTCAGGGTAAGGAACCAAATAAATTCCATCTAAAGTTTGAATGTGCGGTTGATTAATAACGTTTCAAAGACACTTCATCTAATTCTAAGTGTCAATGGTCGTTAAATTAGTATAAAACTCAACTAAATGAGTTGGGGTCGAATCCCACAGGGAGCGGTACGTGTTTCAGATTCAATTGGGAAGTATGAACATGTTCAAATCAGTCATAGGAATAAAAATTATCGAATAAAGACATCATTCAAATCAAGGGGTGACACGAATGTCAAATGGGGTTTTAGTTTTGGTTAACAACTACAAGCAGTAGTCACAAACAATAAAAATTAACAATAGTAAGACGGGTTCTTGGGATGTGATCGATTAAAGGTTGATATAGACATATGGGTAATTGCAACTATTAGAAAATAGCTAGATATTAGTGAGTAGGCTAGGCTATAGTGGAGGTAAATTTTCTCTCGAATAATTTACCCCGAATCAAGTGATTTCTCTCGAGCATCAACAAACATGCAATAATAGCAACCCACACCTTAATCCATTCACTCTCTCGAGCTGAATGTGTGGGATTGGGTTTAGGATTCACTCTCTCGAGCTAAACACAGGTCAACCCAATACCCACAAACCATCAATCAATAATTTTAGTTCTAAAACCTCTCTCTCGAGCAAGCCAATATCACAAACATAGAACTGCATTTGCAACTACAATTCTTAAATTAAACCACAATTAATGATTAAACTCACTTCTAAATAACATTTAAACTAACAATTAGCAATACCCATAGGATAAATCAGCCCATAATCACATAATCACACCCCAAGAATTGGGGTTTTAGCTAGACATCATAAAAAGGTAAAAACTGTTACCAAATTGATTATCCATCAACTGGGTAAAGGTGATTTCATCCTTACAATAATGCTCCAATTTGAAGATTCTCAAAGACCCACTTCCAAATTCTCAAAAGTGAATTTCTTCAATCCTTCAAAGCTAAGGAGAAACTAGAGAAAACTGTCCCCAGGTTCAAAACTTCACAATAATGTCTCAAGATGGAAAGAGATAAGTGATTAATTGATTAAAAGATTCTAAACTAAATGTTCAAAAATGTATTTATAGTCGCCAAAAATAAGCTACGAAAGCTCATTCAGCGAAGTAAGTCGGGCTCGCCGAACCACTCGGTAAGCTGCCCTTCGGTCTCTTCCACCGCCCTTCTGCCTTGGAAATCAGCATCCTCAAGGTCTGTAACTTTGGGTGATCTATCACTACATCGCGGAACTACTCGGAAATCCGCGGACTGCTCCTTACTCTCGCCGACTTGGTTTCTTCCCTCAGGGCTTGGCACACTGAAACTTTAGGCGGTCATATTAGTCACTCAGTGACACTCCGAGTGCTCTTGGCAATCCTCAGGCTCGCCCATCTTCATTTCTTCAGCCTGTTTTGTTCCGTTTTGCTTGTTAGTATCCTTGCTTTGTTCCTTAATCCATATACCTGAAAATCAAGGGTTTTACATCAGTTATTGGCACAAATTAAGCATTTGAGGACACTTAATCTATTTAAACAAATCCCTAAATGAGTCCAAATCTTGAATTCATCAACACCCCCAACTTAAACTTTTGCTTGTCGTCAACTAAAACTTAAGTTCAACAGTTCAAAAAGGATGTCTCAAACAGTGCTACAAAAGACTCAATCATGAAAGCACACAACAAGACTCAACTTACTCATGCAAGGATCAATTGTGCACTCAAAGATTCAAGTTGTGACTCACCATTATCAAAGATTCTCAAGTTCACAATACTTGCTTCAAATGCAAGTTCAAGCTAAACAAAGGTACTCAAATGCCCTCACAACAAAGATGATTCCATATTCACACACAATTCTTCAACAATTTATAGCTCCGAAAACATATACAACTCTCATACTTACAAAGATGAACACATGCATGACTTCACCCATTGGTTTGCCTTTATTTTCTGATCAACATTCGTTTCAGCTCACTCAAGATCAAAAAGGTCTTTTCAAGGCTTGTAGCTGAGTGTAAAGGTATGATCATTTAGGCTCAGTGGCTGCTACCCTCATGAAATGTGGTCTGAACATCATTTACTTCCTTTTCTTCAGCATTTTTACTCATGCTCGAAATTCACCCCATTATTCAACTTCCAATGGAATACCGGACACCTCATTTCTTTTGCAACTTTCACAACTTTATTTCACAACTTTTTTATTCTTTTTCTTTTGCTTTCTTTCTCTCTTTCTCTTTTTTATATGGAGGGGTTCCATCTTTTTCAAGTCCATGGATCAAGGGGGACTTCTTCACACTTCTTGATTTACCTCATCTTTTCACCACACCCCTAACTTAGGCTTGTGACCTAAGTTGGCTATTCAAACAAACCACATTTCATGAGGATCATGGGTGAATGGATAAAGAGGGGTCACA
The DNA here is from genome assembly GCA_036250505.1 of Solanum acaule. Lineage (NCBI taxonomy): Eukaryota > Viridiplantae > Streptophyta > Magnoliopsida > Solanales > Solanaceae > Solanum > Solanum acaule. The sequence goes on along the minus strand of JAJOOR010085856.1, from coordinate 16,164 downwards.
ATTGCATCAAGTTTCTTCCAAGAAAAGGATAATGTTCAAAGGGGTTCAAGCAAGGTTCACACATCTCACAAGGTTGGCCACAAAAGAGGTATATTGTCAAATTGTTTCACTCTTCAAAATTGTTGCCTAAGATCATTTCAAGAGCTTGCATCACTTAGTCAACCAGACCAACGGGGCAAATTCTAGGTGTCATCACACAAGGTTCAAAGTAAGCTCATCACTTAAGGCATTTGCACCAATATCAAACGAGACTCCACACTTTCGCTAATGTGCAATGTTCATTACAAGAGACTCATTCAATAATTAGCTAGTCACAATGAGATGCAAAAAGTTCACATATTGTCTATGCAACTTCATTTGGTCTCATCGTAGCCGCGCATTCATTTTTGTTCGATTAAGAACACTATTCAAGTCATCGGCATTGATCATGACCGATACTCAAATTTGCACAAGAATAGCCATATTCAAACACAACAAGAGTGGCAAAAAATTTCAGATGGGTCTCAAAAACCATTTACATTCATAACAAGGAGCTATAAGCTCAAACATCCACAAGATAGAAACCAAAACACAGTTTTAACACAAAAACCTAATATATACAAAATATAATCACAAGAGGTAGGTATGGAAATACCTCATCCCAACACAAATAAAAATGCAGTTGTCCTCAAATGCAACAAAATAATAAAGAGTCAATAAAAACGACAGAGAGGGAGGTAAAGAAAGGTCCTGTCTACACAGTCGCTCCATCTGTCGGGGCATCAATGCCCGGTGCAGCATCATCACTAGCTCCACCAGATCCTTCCATGGGTGTATCTGCCAATGAAATTTGCATAGCTGAATCCACCATAGCCTCTTTAACCTCTGTAAGGCCTTCATATGTGGTCTCCTCTTGGAGACCGAGCTGTTCCTCATCCGTCTCTGCCTTAGACTCAACAACAACCACCTCCTCAACTCGAACCTCATCTCCGGTGGTAGCCGGAGGCACATCTGTATCAGCTGGCATGTATGGGATCTCCACAGTCCCAAAAATCATGGACATAACTGTGGACTTCAACTGGTCTACGTCCTTCCTCAGCTCAGCAATTGCGGCCTTTAAGGTCGTCACCTCATCAGTTGCCCCCTAGCCTCGCTCACACACTGCTATCCTTGCCGCAAAGGCATCAATAGACACACTAAGAGGTGTCACAGCAGCAGTAAGGGACCTCTCAATCATCCCAGGAACTGTGGCCTCAAGCCTGGAGGCACGCCCTATCAGCAGAATAGGCTAGTTGCCCCATCCGTAGTATCGTAGCCTGGGTGAGTGGAGGCAGGGGAGCAGTAGAAGAACTCGGAGTCATAGAAGGAGCAACACTAGATATACATGAAGGCCCAAGGGCTGGAGTAGGCAATACTGCCTCTGCAGGTACAATCTCAATGTCCACAGCCGGGGAAGAATCCACCGGGGCCACCTTCTTCCTCTCAACCTCAGCCTTCAAGTACTCGGTCTCAATACGTTTGATATCGGTAGAGAAGGTGGGAATCACTTCCACACCCTTCTTCTCATCGCGGGGCACTCGGGGTCATCTGCACAACTCGGTGATCAACACCGGAAAAGGGAGAGAGATTTGGCGTTGCTTAGCCCTCATGGCCATTTTTTGGCCAATGATCATACCCAAATTTATGCGCTTCCCTGAAATAATAGACCCAAGGCACGCCGCATTGGTGTGGCGAGGATAGATTCATTCTGGAATGACATGATTGTGCTGCTAATAAAGCCAAACCAATACCTTACTGCCACGTGGAGGTCTTTCTTTTCTGTAGGTGCTCCAGCCTCGATCTACTTGGGAGTATCGTTAGATAACATAGGGGTTAACCATTTTTTCAAAGTCTCCAATGATTTTGTCTTGATCATGTGTTGATAGTCATCTCAAATATTTTATGTACACTCCAGAACTGCATTAATATCATCGCTATCACACTTGACCTTCTTGCCCTTGACGACCAGATAATCTACCAGCTTGAATGTGGCAGCCTTCATCTTCCCTTGTGGCACTAGGGCTCCATAGGCAGTGTAAAACTCCCAGACCTAATTAGTAATGTAAGGGCCACGGGGTCTAGTGAATATCTAGAACTTGTGGGACTTTAGTGTGCTTTAGATCTTTGGGTATCTGTCTATCACTGTGTCTGTCGACAGTCTCTTCTCCTCAATGATGATCCTCAATCTCTCAGCCTTTAGTCTATTTATAGATCGGGGAGGAGGACCCTGTGCAGGTGGTGCTGGGACCACAACCTATTATGGAACGGGAGGAGGAGCAGTGGCCTGGGGTGTCCTAATCCTAGATGGATCATTCAACCTTTTGGAGCGCATTTCAGCTCTCCGGGCTAACAATAGTTAATCATCCTCAGGCTCAGAAGTGGTGGCCTGAGGGTTCTGGTGCTCACCCTCACTCTCAAAAGTAGTGAGATGAGTGGTGTATACTCCTTCGCTGTCGGAGCTAACCTCTGGTGATTCAGGATCCAGTGCCTTTCCTTTTCCTTTGCCTTCCCACCTATGGTAGGAAGTTTTGTGGCCTTTGCTTTGGATGCAGTTGCATTCTCGTTGATGGTGATTCCCTTTACCCTCTTGCGGGGAGGCATGTCTCGACCTGCTACTTTTGGTCTAGCCATATCTGCAAAACACATTGGAAGTAGTTAGAAACAGTTCAAGAAAAGTGCAGAAAACAGGTTGCAAAAAGACTCGTCGAACAGATCAACAAGTCGCCGAGTCACTTAGGCGAGCCAGATCAGGCTCGCCGAAAGTACTGGCTTGAAAAAATTCCCAGAAAAATAGCATATCGGCGATGGGAAGGGCTATTCAACGAATCACTGACACCACTCGGTGAGCTTAGACTAGCCCGCCGAAAGTTGCAGTATGTTTTAGGGGTTAGGGGCGCAGAAAGGGCAATCAAAGGAGACTTTCAGTGAGTCACTCGGCGAGCTCAGGCTTCTCACCGAAATTTACAGAACCAAACTCAACCAAAACAAGAATTTAAAGGTGATAAAAGGGGACTTTGGTGAACCGCCGAGTGGTTCGGCGAGCTCGACTTAGCTCGCCAAACTGCCCAACATGCCTTTTTCAACCCCGACTCCCAAAATCAAACACGCAGCCCCCGAAAACAAAATCAAACAACATACATTATCAATTAAGCTCAGACCCATATGACCCATGCCACCGGGGTACTCAGACTTCCCTCGGTTTGGCCAAAATTGGTCATTTGCTGACTTTTGCCCTTAAGAATGACGTCAAACGCTCCATCATTGGGAAAAGCACGACATTTAGCACAATTTAGATTACTCAAACTTCACCCGACTAGACCCAACAATACTTTTACGCAACCCACAAGTTTATGATCAATTTAAAAGCATGAAGTTCAGGAAATCAACAACTTAGGCAATTTTAGCATAATTTCAAGAATACAAAAGGCAAACTAGCACATATTTACGATTTCAGAGAGGCCCAGCACACATCAAGTTCATTTAAATAATTGCATTTGAATTTAACCGCTATTTAAGAGTTTGGGGTTCGGAAAACCAACCTTTGATTTCGAAATACGATTTTGTAATGCTAGACCGTAAAAAATTCCACTTCGAACACAAGATCAACGACCAAAAAGTGATAAAATTCAAGAATATTGAAAATTTAAAGTACAGGTGTGATTGTATGAAGTTAAAAGTGAGGGAATATGAAAGAGTTTGAAATTTTAAACCTTTGGCCTTTAAAAACGGTTCAGTTCGCGGCCCTTTCGATGATATTAGTCGACCTCGCCGAATCACTCGGTGACACGCCAAGTGGTTAATTATCTCGCCGAGTTTTATAGGACCTCCAGTTAATTTGGGGATCCAAACGGCGGATAAATTCGGGATCGCCGACCCGTTCGACAAGTCGCCGACTTGTCCATGGGTCCGCCGAGTTTTACAAACTCCATCCTTGTAATTTCTTGAGTCTAACGACTGTCCAAGTTGGGCTCGCCGACCTCTTTGGTGAGTCGCTGACTGGACTCTTGTCTCGCCAACCTGCATTTTTCAAACACATTCCACGCTTCAACCTGCACAATCAACACCCGTTATTTCAAAAATAAACTTAAAGCAATAAAAACTTGGGTTGCCTCCCAAGAAGCGCCTTAGTTAACATCGTGGCACGACACAGGTAGTAAATCAAGTTTCATTCTTTGGGTTTGCCATAATGCCACTAGGCAACCCTTCTTATTGTCTCGAGTAGAGACGAGACAACATATGACCCATTTGGGTCTCCAGTAGCTGAATAGATATGGAATGAGAAGCAGTCATCTGATTTAGCGTCGAGACATTCTCTTTTATCTCTTTTAACAATCTGTCTTGCTCTTCAACTTTGTGGAGAATGAGTGAGAGTATCTCCTCTATTTGTCCATCCTCATAATCCTTAGGCTTTCTATGCTCATGAGGATGAATGTACCTATCTTTCTTTTAGTACAGTACTTCAAATTCCATGATATTTTTGGCCAAGAGATCCAGCTGAGTCAACAGTTTGGCCAAATTCTGGTCCTTCTCTTTCTCCTTGTTGGTCTTAGTCATGTGATTGAGAAGTTGGACTACTATTGCATAAGGTTGTCGTATTAGACCACCCGGAGAAAGTTGGTCAACCACTCCTCTGTTCTCAGGACCAAGACCTCTATAGAAGTAGCCCAGTAGCATCTTATCTGGGATTCCATGAGTTGGACACTACAACAGTAGTGTCTTAAATCTTAACCACAACTCATGGATTGTCTCACCTTCCAAATGCTTGAAATTTAGGATGTTATCCCTAAGAATCATCATCTTTGAAGGAGGGTGGTCCACTTGGTTACCGTTGCTACCAGATATGCTCATTTTCTCTATTCAACAAGTAACACAAAACCAACACTAAAAATAAGTAGATTCAACTATGACTAACAAACACACAATTCAACTTCACCAAAACAATTTCAAACAACACCACTCCCCGGCAGCGGCGCCATTTTGATTAATAACATTTCAAAGACACTTCATCTAATTCTAAGCATCAACGGTCGTTAAATCAGTATAAAACCCAACTAAATGAGTTGGGGTCGAATCCCACAGGGAGCGGTACATGTTTCAAATTCAATTGGTAAGTATGAACATGTTCAAATCAATTATAGGAATAAAAATTATCGAATAAAGACATCATTCAAATCAAGGGGTGACACGAATGTCAAATGGGGGTTTTAGTTTTGGTTAACAACTACAAGCAGCAGTCACAAACAATAAAAATTAACAATAATAAGACGGGTTCTTGGGATGTGATCGATTATAAGTTGTTATAGACATATGGGTAATTGCAACTATTAGAAAATAACTAGATATTAGTGAGTAGGCTAGGCTATAGTGGAGGTAAATTTTCTCTCGAATAATTTACCCCGAATCAAGTGGTTTCTCTCGAGCATCAACAAACATGCAAAATAATAGCAACCCACACCTTAATCCATTCACTCTCTCGAGCTGAATGTGTGGGATTGGGTTTAGGATTCACTCTCTCGAGCTGAATGTGTGGGATTGGGTTTAGGATTCACTCTCTCGAGCTAAACCCAGGTCAACCCAATACCCACAAACCATCAATCAATAATTTTAGTTCTAAAACCTCTCTCTCTCGAGCAAGCCAAGATCACAAACATAGAACTGCATTTGCAACTACAATTCTTAAATTAAACCACAATTAATGATTAAACTCACTTCTAAATAACATTTAAATTAACAATTAGCAATACCCATAAGATAAATCAACCCATAATCACATAATCACACCCCAAGAATTGGGGTTTTAGCTAGACATCATAAAAAGGTAAAAACTGTTACCAAATTGATTATCCATCAACTGGGTAAATGTGATTTCATCCTTACAATGCTCCAATTTGAAGATTCTCAAAGATCCACTTCCAAATTCTCAAAAGTGAATTTCTTCAATCCTTCAAAGCTAAGGAGAAACTAGAGAAAACTATCTCCAGGTTCAAAACTTCACAATATTGTCTCAAGATGGAAAAATGTAAGTGATTAATTGATTAAAAGATTCTAAACTAAATGTTCAATAATGTATTTATAGTCACAAAAAATAAGCTACAAAAGCTCATTCGGCGAAGTAAGTCGGGCTCGGTGAGCCGCCCTTTGGTATCTTTCATCACCTTTCTACCTTGGAAATCAGCATCCTCAAGGTCTGTAACTTTGGGCGATCTATCACTGCATCGCAGAACTACTCGGCGATCCGTTGACTGCACATTTTTATCGCCGACTTGGTTTCTTCCCTCAGGGCTTGGCACACTGGAACTTTAGGCGGTCAGATGAGCTACTCGGTGACACGTCGAGTGCTCTTGGCGATCCTCAGGCTCTCCCATCTTCATTTCTTCAACCTGTTTTGTTCCTTTTTGCTTGTTAGTGTCTTTGCTTTGTTCCTCAATCCATATACCTGAAAATCAAGGGTTTTACATCAGTTATTGGCACAAATTAAGCATTTGAGAACACTAAATCTATATAAACAAAGCCCTAAGTGAGTACAAATCTCAAACTCATCAGTGGTATCTGATTTAATTGCTCCACCATGCATAAGATGGATCCCCAAATGAGGTTGGGGTGAATGTTAACATTAGGGGGAGAGATGATTGACAACTGAGAATTATGAGAGGAATTATCTAGATCCTCGTTAACAAATTGAACTTGAAGTTCAAGGAATAATTCATTTGCATAATATTGCAAATTAATTGCCAGATGAATTTGCTGACCCTATGTTATAATTCAGTTGTAAATGGTCCAATGAGAAGTCCTTGAAGGACAAAGTCTATGGTACACATGAAGCGTGATAGACCAATTGATTCCAAATTTAAAACTTCTTAAGGAAGGAAAGGAGCAAATGATCAAGATGGTCATGATAATGAGGCAAGTAAAAGGAGCACGATGACTTAACATTTCATAAAACCTTGGCAAAGGTTCAGGTACCTGAAATGATGAAATATGAAGAAATCTCGATAATTTATGTCATATTGAAATCGAGTCAAAAGACCATGAACAGTATCTTTGATATGAAGTAACGCTCAATGCTACAGATGATGACGAAGATCTTGAATTAAAATCTATCATATAGTGTGGACAGATAAATGATTGGTTAAATAAAATGCACAATTCAAGTATATTATGTTTCACTTTGAAAAGTGATGTTTTGGACTTATAGTCCATGATCAAGATATAATGTCAATGGGGTACAAATAAATTATTGTGTGAAAGTATAACCGTAAGATATAAAGTACGGTTTGTGCCTTGGGGCATAAAGGGTTTTCGCAAAAGTCCTGACATTATTAAATAGAGATATATTCTCCCGTGGTTGATGCAATGATGTTTTGTCTCAGTCTGGAAATAGATGAAATGCTTGAATATGTGTAATGAATGTTTGTCATGTCTAGAAAATTCTCGAAGGATTCAAAAGGTGTTAAAGCAATTCAATTGAGTACCCCAATGGTTGTGAGATTGCTTAACATAAAGGAAGATTGATCTAATAAAATTGATTGTAAAATATCATGTATTAGTACAATTGGTGCATATACTGATTATTAATTATGTAGATGCCGGGAACTGTGTGATTTTTCTTTGAAAAGAGATATTCCAGCCACCATGTATGAAGATAATAATTCATGTATAGCTCAATTGAAGAAATGATACATCAAGGAGATTGGACAGAGTACATTTCATCAAAGTTCTTCTTCACACATGATTTTCAACAAAATGGTGAGATAAAAGTTCAAAAGATATGTTCAAGTGATAATCTCACAGATTTATTCACTAAGGCATTGCCAACATCAACATTTGAGAAGTTGAGATATAAGATTGGAATGTGTCATCTCCGAGATATCAAGTAAAACTTTCATTAGGGAGAGTGAAATACACGTTGTACTCTTTTCCTTAACCATGATTTTGTCCCAATTGGGTTTTCTCGGTAAGATTTTTTAATGAGGCAACACCCAAGACATATTATGAGATGTGTGTACTCTTTTTCCTTCACTAGGCTTTTTCTCACTGGATTTTTCCTAGTAAGGTTTTAACGAAACACATTATCTATAAACATCCAAGTGAGAGTGTTATAAATCCATTGAACTAAGTGGATTGTCCATTGAGTTTATCCATATACTTATACTTATACTTATCCATATACTTGGATAATAATTGTATCTATTTATTATGATATTTAATATGGTGACTTTTGAAGTAATTTCTCAATTTATAAATAAGGTTGTTCATTCACCATTGTAAGAGACACATGAGAGACATGAATACATTTGAATAAGATGATCTCTATAATCTATTCCCCATATATCTTGTCTATATTGCTTATATTGTACGACAACTAATGATTTTTTCATTTAATTAAAAATATAATGGTGAATAAATTAGCTATTTAACATAATTACGATCCTTTTTCTTTAAAAGATTTGATGTAACCTTTTTTTATTTTTATTGTTTTTAAGTTTCACGCTTTTGGGGTAATCATGACTCCCCCATGTGCATTTTTCAATAAAATAGAAATAGGAGTAATGTAACCCAACTTCTCGATTCCACCTTCCTGGCTTTGCTTAATCAGATTCCGTTACTCTGTCCTTTTCCCCCGGTCTCGCCGACCTTCCGGCGGGCCTTTTTACCGGCCGAATCTTGTCAGTTTTCTTCATCTCTGGCGATCTCACATTTCATATCACATTTCATAGGAGATATCTGGCGGCAATAGTTGACCTGCAATGAAACCGGCGTCGTTCACCGCTACTTTCACGATACTCTGCATTATATATACACTGGTCGATTACGATGTCGTTTCATGTTTGCGCTTTTCGGATGTACCGGATACTAGTCATCGGACTGCCATGGTTCTCCCACTCTTTCCCCCCAAAGACACATCGGTTCGTTCCTCACCTTCCCAATTCTCTGGTCGACTTCTCCAGAAATCCCCGGTGAATGCTCAAATGGCTCTCCACGACGATCTACTTATCAACGGGTCAGTTTCTTCAATTCACTGCTACGATCTGTTCTCAACGGTTGTATATGTTATGTTTTTTTTACCTTAATTACAGTCGCGATTGTTTCCTAATAGGAGGTATCTTCTCCTCATATAAAATGTTTTGGATAGAAAATCTTCTATTTTTTGAGTATTAAGATTAACAATGCCTTAATTGACACGAGTGATTTAGAGTAATAATTGAGCAAACAAATTGGCATTTTTTATTTGGAGTTATTATATCCATAATTTAAGATAATCAGACACTGGAAAATGTATATATAATACATTCTTGCAGAGCAACTTTTACTTCTTTGTGGAAAATTACTTTGATGCAGATATTATACAACCCGTCTTTGGATTGGAACTCCACCCCAGAGGTTTGCTCTTATAGTGGATACTGGGAGTACTGTTACATATGTGCCTTGCTCTACGTGTGAACAATGTGGCAAGCATCAGGTAGGCACACTTCTGATTTTTTTTTTCTGTTTTAACTTTCTGTATATTAATTTTGATTGAGAACTTTGTTATATTTGGATCCTCAGTTGTATGTGTTTTCTGACTGATAATAGCTCAATACGACAGAATTATGGATAACGCCTAGTTTTTTATTCTTGTATGTTTCAGTTACTTGAAGATTTTGATGTGGTAGAAAAATGTGTAAATTTATGAACTATGTTATATACGGTTCTTTGGTTATGTTTATGAGGGAAAGAGAAGTTGCTTTTAAGGATTTTATCTGCTAAATACAAGCTTAATCTCATGTGAATAATTGATTCACACTTTTATTATTCCATTATGTGGAAGAACATTCTATGGAATTTCAAACCTCAGATGATTATCAAGTCTTACGGTTTGCTGACATTGGAATAATAAAAATGCAGAAAGAACAAAATGTTAGTTTGGATCTTTGCTATCTTGTTTGGGAAGTCCTGGTCAATTGACAAGGAATTGGGCTTGCATTTTTTTTATGTGTGACACTCATGATTGCACTTCTTATTAGATGCATTTTGCGTGGAAAACAGTAATTGTCTTGTTGGTGAAGTTGTAAGATGTATTAAATAAGCATCACCCATTATAAGGGCGAATAGAAAGAATTACTGGAATTAAGGGAAGCGCTATACAACTCTGAAGTCAGTCAAAAATATCTGCAAACTTGATGATGCTGGTGGAGTTTCTAAGTTCAGCCACAAAAAAGTGCAGACAAAGATGTTTCCTACTCTGGGCTTATTGAATATAAGAATAAAAAGTTCCTTATACTGGTATGAAACAATGACTGTCCTTCAAATGATCTTTTCTTATTTTCCTTCAGCATACACAAAACAGAGAAAAGGGTATCAGTTTCAATAATCTTACATTCTGCTGCCTTATGACTACCTTAGCAGAAATTACTTAATCGAAGTTGTCCAATTTTAACCCATGAAGAGTTTGAGCACAATGTCAAAATGAATCTCATTCTTTAACTAGGCATTCTAAATGGATCTCATTACCGAAAAAGAATAGCAATAACCTATTCCTCGATCCTAAACTAGTTAGGATTGGTTATATCAATCCTTAATATACATTCTTTTCTATTTAAGCTCATTTTGTTCCGATGCTAATTATCTATAAGTCAAATAGGTATTCTCTAAGAATCATGCATATCCCTACATGGATGTGTCCCACCTCTATGAATTTTGCTAAGTATAACTGGTGCCAAGGCCCAAGCATAGCAGACCCCAACTTGTTTGGGTTTGAGGCATAGTTGTATAACTGGCGCCAAACATGGATTGAGAAGGACGGTTGTAGTGGGTTGAAGCCCTTTGTAAAATACAACTGTGACAAGTAATTTGAAATATAAGAGAAGACGAAAGGAAAAATTAAAGGACTAAACAACCTAAAGGTGAAGTTGGATCAATATCAATTTCTAAGCTTCTACTTATGAAGCAAATCCTAAGACACTCATTGTTGCTGAGCTACAGATTTCCTTGCATGCTTGATTTGTCTGATGATGTTTTACATGAGGTTTATTGTTTTGTTTGATTTTTTTATTTTTTTGATGACCATGGTGTCCGGACCAGCTTTTATGCACCTCGACTAATTCCACATGATACTTGCTACCTCCCACTAGTAACGGGTATCATGTAACTCTGTCCACCAAGGTTAGGACATTTTGCTCATTTGATCTTAATCATAAGGTCTGCTAGTGGATATACAAGTATAACGAATTGCTACCCTTGGTAACTTTGTAGCCTATAAGATTACAATAGTCCAAATTGTTGATAAGAGTTGCTTAATTTTACCAGTTAGATTCTATTGCATTTTGATTTCTATAATTTGGTTGGTCATAATCCTCTGAATGTTGTTCTACTTAGGATCCTAGATTTCAGCCAGAAATGTCAAGCACCTATCAGCCTGTAAAATGCAATATTGACTGTACATGTGACAATGAGAGGGAGCAGTGTATTTACGAAAGACAGTATGCTGAGATGAGTTCTAGTAGTGGGGTGCTTGGACAGGACATTGTGTCCTTTGGAAACCAAAGCGAGCTTGCACCACAGCGAGCTGTATTTGGATGTGAAAATAGGGAAACTGGTGATCTTTACAGCCAACATGCTGATGGTATAATGGGCTTGGGTCGTGGGGATCTCAGTATAGTGGATCAGCTTGTTGAGAAACATGTAATTAGTGATTCCTTCTCCTTGTGTTATGGAGGGATGGACTTCGGTGGTGGTGCAATGGTTCTTGGTGGAATAAAACCCCCTGCAGACATGGTCTTTACCAATTCGGATCCTGGACGCAGGTATGTATTGGAAATAATTGCTTTAATGACACAGAAATGTTAGGTGTTCTCCTAACAAATGCACTTGATAAACTTATCCATTTACTCTAGTCTCGGATGGCAACAGTTCATATTACAATATTGAGCTGAAGGAGATACATGTTGCTGGGAAGGCACTGAGTCTGAATCCACGGGTTTTTGATGGAAATCATGGGACTGTGCTTGATAGTGGTACCACATATGCTTACCTTCCAGAAGCAGCATTTGCAGCCTTCAAGAGTGCTGTAAGATATATTTCTCTTAATTTCTCACTATTATTTCTGTCATCTTTGTCATGCATTCTGCCTGAGAAGAGTAGTGGAAAGTAACATGCTTGTAACGAAAAGAATATCTTGAAGTTGAAGAAATTAAATCTGGGAAAAGTGAGCTTCATTTGTATAATGTGTCAGTAATAATGTCTTTTTGATTGCAGAGTCCTATTTTTATTTTCTTTTGGATGTTTTTTAGGTACTATATACACCATTGATTGGTGGAATGAATTTAGGGATGACAATTGGGACAGGGCGGCACGGGGCAGGGGCAACAACATATAGGGCAGGGCATGGCAGTAGAACAAATAAATGGGGCGGGGCAGGGTAGGGCAGGGAAAAAAATTTGAATTTTTTTATAGGGAGGGTTGGGAAAAATAGGATTGACCCGTTTATTTTATTCTTTTTCCATAGTTTGAATCACAACGTCGATTCAAATTGAAGCCATGTTCTTCGTCTATGTCTCCGCCAATTCAAATTGAGGTTTGTTAATGTTTATCTCAAGAAAAAAATAATTAAGAATAGGTCTTAGTTAACAATAGTATAATCATAATCGTTGCATATTTTCCCGATAGGAGTTGAAATAAAGCTTTGATAATTGATATGCATTTCATTCCTATTGAGAAAGAAAATCAGATATTATGAAATTTATCTTTGGCAGGTTTTTACACTAAGTAGTCATTTGTTAAAATTGTTAATTGAATTACGTTCACTTTTTTTTATGTCACACTGTGTCTTTTTATTTATCTTTTTCATGGTGTTAACAAGAAGAGAAGAATCCAACTTAATTAGCCACAAACAGTAGCTGGACGAATTCAAAATTATTCTATGAATGTGCATATAAAGCATTAAAATTGTGTGAAAAGGAGGAATTTTTTATGAGGAAATTAAATGTACATTCAGTTATTTAAAAGAAACCTTTGAAAGATGGACAATTAGATTATTTTTTACACTTTCAAGAACAACATCGTTGATCAGAAGTTCAGAGCAAAAGAAAAAGAAAAAGAAATAGCAGATAAAACACTTAATTAGTTTGGTGTTGATTTTTGAACTATATCGTGCAGTGAACTAAGAATAAAATATTTCATGTAATTTCGGGAACTGATTGTTCATCCATTTTTTTTAAAAATAAATCAAAAGAAGTTAAAAAAACAAAAATACCGTGGAGCAAAGTGAAAAATAAAGAGGAGAAATGAAAGATAACATAAAAGGGGCGGGGTGTGGAGGGGGGGGGGGAAGGGAGGTCATAGCAAGGAAGCACATTTTTTGTTGGAAAATGCTAAATGGGACAGGGCAGGGTGGGTCAAAATCTTAGCAGGTGAAGGCTTGCCCTGCTCCGCCCTGCCCCATTTACATCCCTAAACAAATTACCACATGCTAGTGTGACAACAACACTCTTATAATCAGTGGGACTTGGACCTAAAACCTCTTAATCTCACTTAGATACTGGATTAGGCTTCGATACAACTACACAAGTTTGAAGGGAAGAAAATAATTTGTCATCCTACTATTCCACCACTTAACCATTTTACATAAGGTCATCTTAAAGGACTGCTCATTTTACATTGCTTAACCACTGACTATATTTAGTGCTGATTATTGTCATTGTTGCTTAACTACTAATTATAGTTGATTTTTTTTTAAAATTATTGAAATTTAGAAAGTACCAGGAATTTTCTCATGGGATGTTGGAGAGAAATCGGAAATCTTTTTTGATATATACAAACATCCTTACTCTAGAAAATGAAGAAGATACATACAAACTTCTTGTGGAGTTGCTGCAAACCTTTGATGATTGTAGTTTCTTGCCTTCCATTCCTTTACATTGCATTTTTTCGTGTAGGGGGAAAATGTGATTGATGGTTTCTACAGTAATTCTATGTGTTACTACTTATTAGTTAGTGGGTAATAGGTATTGTTTAAAAAAATGGGAAAATCAGAAAAAGTTTTTCTCTCCGCAATGAACTTCTGGCAATTTTGTTTTCAGGTTATGAAAGCGGTTCTTTCTCTAAAACTGATTGAAGGACCTGATCCAAATTATAAAGATATCTGTTTTTCTGGTGCAGGAAGGTAATATATATCAATACAAAAGAGTTCTTAAATCATTTCCATTTTTTCCCTTTAACTTTTGGTGTCGCTAGAGGAATCAAGTGTCATGTATATTTCAGTGACATCTCACAACTCTCGAAATCCTTTCCACCTGTCGAAATGGTATTCAGCAATGGAAAGAAACTCTCTCTGTCCCCTGAAAACTACTTGTTCCGGGTAAGCATCTTACTCTCCTCGTTTTTAAACTACCTTGCTGATGAACTTGTACCCCCTTCTGGCTTTGGTCTCCTGATGACTCCAATTTCTTTTAAGTTTGTATTAACTGATATACCTCATTTTCTTCTCCCGAACTTCTGGCTATGAAGCACTCAAAGGTGCGTGGTGCTTATTGTCTGGGGATATTTCAGAATGGGAAGGATGCAACAACTCTTCTCGGAGGTATTTCTTATTTAATATCTTTTAGCATCTTTGGGAAGGCTTATTTTCCTTATTGTTCCTTGTTGTACGTGCTGTCTCATTCATGCTTTTACTGCACAGGAATAATTGTCCGCAACACACTTGTAACGTATGATCGTCAACATGAAATGGTTGGTTTCTGGAAAACCAATTGTTCTGATTTATGGGACAGACTCAATTTATCTCCTCCACCTCCATTGCCCTCAGGCTTGGATAACACAAACTCCACTGGAAGTATGTATCCTACATTGGTTCCTACTGGATCTCCTGGGTATAATGCATCTGGTACAGTGTACTACTATCTTTTACCCATCCTTTTATATGCCCGTCAATCATAGCTTTTCTTTTTCCAATTATAGAGTGGCGTACTTCTAGGAAGTTTTGTATCTTGTTTCTAAAAATTAATTCATTTGAAGCCTTATTACTTTTCCCCTCTATTTTAATCCATTTTGGTTTCTGGTTTGTTTCGTGAAAAATGTTATCAACTTTGAATTGCAACATGTTGATTTTAGCTCTATTGCCTTTGTACAAGTTAGCTCTGTTATTTTCTTGTCTTGACCAATATCAGCATATGTGTTGACATTTGATCATAAGTTTGGATATTCTTTCACCGAGATAAATGTCTTGAGATCTAGCATCTAACTTATTGAGAAGCACTTTCATGCATAAGAATTATTATAACTTCAAGACGTTCAACATTATTGAGCTGGAAAAAGGTCTGGTTAAATGCAAAGAGCAGAAGCAACTAGATAATCATTCCCGCTTCTATTTGGTGGACTATGTGGAAAGAGAGAAATCTTTGAGTTTTTGAGAATAGGGAGAGTAATATGCAGCAAGTTAAACTGAATTGTATTGTATTCTAACTTAGTGTTTTTGGTGTAATCGGATTTACTCTAATGTCTCTATTATTGATGTTTTAGACTCATTATAGGGATAGGACAGTGCCTTTAGAGTTCATTATGTAAATATGGTTTTCAGTACCCATATTAATAATAACATAATAAGATAAATAACTTACTTCAGAAATCCCTAGAAATCCCTTATGGAATCAACACATGATGAAGTTTAAGCTGATATCATGGAATGTTAGGGGATTAAACGATAGGGAGAAGAGAAGGTTTGTACATAGTTTGTTGTCTGGATGGAGAGCAGATATAGTTTGTCTCCAAGAAACAAAAATTGAAGGGGATATTTTAGAGATGGTAAAGCAGATTTGGGGAGGCAGGTGGATTAGATATGCCTGTCTAGAAGCAAGTGGAACAAGAGGAGGTATCTTATTGATGTGGGATGCGAGGGCATGGATGGGGGAGGTCTTGGAAATTGGTTCTTACACCATTACTTGTAAATTTGAATCACAAACCCAGAATTTTAGCTGCCATATATCTGGAGTGTATGCTCCTAACTGTTACAAGGAAAGGAGACTTGTATGGGAAGAATTGAGCTCAGTAAGGGGGCTGATGGAGGGACCCTGGACAATGTGTGGGGACTTCAATGTATCTAGGTACATATCTGAGAAGAAGAACTGCAACAGAAGAACTAAGGGAATGAGAGAGTTTTCTGATTTCATAGAG